>PVLA01014938.1:0-27855 GCA_004027455.1 Hydrochoerus hydrochaeris
GCTGAGTTCCCGGTGGCAGGGCGGGCCCTCGGTGGAGGTTCCAGGCAGCTTAGCCCTGATGCAGGCTTCTTCTTTTTTTTAAAAAAAATCTATTCAGCCACTTTAAATCTTTTGGTTATGGAGTTTAATTCACTTACATTTTAGTTAATTATAAATAGGGGAGAGTTTACTGTCCAGTTTTATTGTTTTAATTAGTCTTGTAGTTCTTTTGTTTATCTGTTCCTCTCTTGTGTTTTATTGATTATTTTGTAATATTATGCTTTGATTTCTTTCTCTTTTTTGTATAACTTATATAGTTTTTTTGCTACTTTGGGATTTTCATAAAATATGTTTTAATCTGATAATAAGTTTCACACTTTAATTCTTCCCCAAAATACTTTGTTACTATTGTCACAATATACAGCAGTTTTTCATAGTGTATATCTCTAAAATTTTTTTCCTTGTTTTGGTTCTGGGAATTGAAATCAGGGCCTTGAATATGTTATGTACGTACTCTACCACTGAACTATACCTCCATCCCTAAACATGTTTTTTAGTTACTATTATTTTAAAAATATTTCCATCACTTAACTTTTATGCTAGAATTAAAAGTTATTTATTTGTACCATAATAGTAATGCAGTATTCTGTATTTCTCTGTTAGCCTTTACTAATGAATTTCAAATTTATTAAGCTATTGTGTTGCTTTATAGTGTCTTTGTTTCAATCTGAAAATTTTCCTTTTGCCAGCTACTTACTTGAGAAGCTCTGGTGGGAGACTCACTTGAGCCCACTGAGTTCCAGACCAGTTAGGGCAGTAAAGGCAGACTCTGTCACACACCAACCAACTCCAGAACTCCTTTTAGTATTTCCTGTAAGGCAGGATTAGTAGTGATGATGAACACTGTCAGCTTATATTAGTCTGAGAAAGTTTTTCTCTTACCCTCATTCCTGAAGGGTAGTTTCACTGGGAATACTATTACTGTTTAGCAGTTCTTCTCAATTAGGATTTTGAATGTATCATCTCACTCCCTTCTGGCTTGCAAAGTTTCTTCTGATAGACACACTGATAATCTTATGGGAACCTGTTCTGTCTAGTGTGCAGACCCTCAACACAGATGATTTTATGATAATGTCTTAGATATAAGTCACTTTTTTCTTGCTTCTTTCATAATTTTCACTGATTTTTGATAGTGTGGATTTCTTTGGTTTTGTGTTATTTGGTGTTTGGAGGATTCTTGAAACTGAAAAAAATTATTACTTCGCCAGATATAAGAAGTTTTTATTCATCAGATTTTTGAGTAAGTTTTTTAGTCCTTTCTTTCTCTCTTCTCTGATCCTCATAATTCATATATTCATATTAGTTAGTTTGATGGTATTCCTTAAATCCCTTAAAATTTCCTAATTTAAAGTAATGTAACTTGTTTATTTTTTTATTGTAAATAGAAAAAGAAAAATATAAATAGAAACAAAAAAGCTTCAAAACAGAATAATAGGAGAGTAACAATAATTAATAAAGTGAGTATACTTTATAGTAGTTACTAAGAGTATAAGATATAGGCATGAAATTTTGTCCAAATAATATTATCCCAAACTTTTCTTTTCAATGAACTAAGACAAACTAACTATAACTATCTTAACTATCTTTTGCATGTGTGTGTATGTGTGTGTGTGTGTGTATATATATATATAAATATATATTTAAATATATATTTTTTCCTTATCTCTTCCTTTCTTTCTCCTTCCTCCCATCAATTTCTCCTCACTTTTGAACAGTTTCTTCCCAATTCACAACATCAATTGTACATTTTGTTTCTTATTTACTCATTCAACTCTCACACTAGTGAGAAATATGTTTACACATGTGGGTGTGACATATTTCAGTTAAGAGTATGGTCTCAAGTTGAATCCATTTACCTTTAGAAGTCTCAAGTTTGTCCTTTATGGCTGAGTAGTACTCCATTACATAGATATAAAAACACATCTTTTTTATCCATTGCTTGGTTGATGGGCATTTGGATTGTTTCAGAGATTTAGCAATTACAAATTGTGGTGCTGTAAACATGGGTGCACATATATCACTGTGGTAGGATGTTATTAATTCTTCTGCAATGATACCTAGCATGTGAGTAGGTGGGTTGAATGAGACCTCTAATCCTATTTTATTATGGAATCTCCACACTGATTCCCACAGTGGTTTACACCAGTTTACATTTCCATTGATAGTGGAGAAGGGTTCCTTTTTTTCCACAGCCCCTCCAGCATTTGTTAATAGTTGATTTCTTGATGATAGCTATTTTTTCTGAAGTGAGATGAAATCTCAGCATTGTTTTAATTTGCATCTCTTGAATGACCAATGATATTGAACATTTTTTCATATATTTATTTGCCATTTGTATTTCTTCATCTGAGAAGTGCATATGCATCCCAGTTGACCATTTTTTGGACAGGGTCTTTGAATTTGGGTTGGGTCTGATATTTTTCAATTCTTTGTATGTTCTGTATATAAGTCCTTTGTCTGAGGGACAACTATTACAATTTTTTTCCCACTTTGTGGGTTGTCTGTTTACTCTGTTGGTGATTTTTTTTGATTTGCAAAAATTTTTTTAAAGGTGAGATCACATTTGTTGGTTCTTTGTAGTATTTTCTATGTGGTCTGGGATTTGATTATGAAGTCTCTGCCTACACCTATGTCTTCAAAATTTCTACCTGTTTTTTCTTCCAGTAGATTTAGTGTTTCTATTTTAATATATAGATATTTAATCCATTTTGACTTTAATTTAGTGCCTGGTGGTAGGCATGGGACTAGTTTTATTCTTTTTTCAATTTTTTTCTTTTAAAAAAGCAAAACAGACAAAAGGATAGAAATAATACAGAATTTAAAAAAAAGTAAGAAATTGATACTAGTTAATATATTACATATTGTTATCTTAAAAATAGTTGTTCAGGTTACAAGGTATAGGCATAAACATGATCAAACAATCAAACAATGACAGCACAAACTGTTCTTTTTGATGCACTAACATAGAATTAGTAGTAAGTTATCTGTCTTGAACACATACATACACATGGTTGCGTGTGTACACTTACAAACATATAATCTTTTCTTTTCTTCTATATTTCTTTTCCCCATCCAAGTTATTCTTTCCTTTTGAGTACTTTCTTTCCCTTTCATTATTATAATAGCTATTGTATATTTTGGATCCATTTACTCCTTCAGGTTCTTATGATTATTATTTATTTTTTACACTAGGGAGACAATACACAAGTGTGAGTCTGATTTACTTCACTTATGAAAATAGTCTCAAGTTGCCTCCATTTACCTATAAAAACCTCAACATTATCCTTTTCTGTAGCTGACTAATGTTCCATTGTATAAAAATACCACATATTTTCTATCCATTCTGCAGTTGATGGGCATTTGGGTTGTTTCCAAGATATAGCTATTATAAATTATGGTACTATAAACATGGGTTCACATAAATCTTAAAGACACAGGTGTAGGCAGAGACTTCATGAACAAATCCCAGACCACACAGGAAATACTACAAAGAATCAACAAATGTGGTCTCACCTTTTAAGAAAGTTTTTACACAACAATTGAAAAGGTGACATGACCTTTTCAATTTTTCTGGGACAATACACAGAAGGGGAATAGCTGTATGGAATGGGACTTCTTCTTCTTTTTTTTTTTTTGTCTTTTTGAAACAGGTTCTTGCTATGCAGTTCAGGCTGGCCTTGAGCTCACTTTGTAGCCCAGGCTGGTCTTGAACTCACAGCTATCCTCCTGCCTTAGCCTCCTGAGTGCTGGGATTACAGGTGTGAGCCACCATGCCCAGTTTGGAATGGGATTTCCAATCCTAGTTTTTTTTTTGTTGTTCTTTTTGGTATCGGGGATCGAACTCATGACCTCACACTTGCAAAGCAGGCGCTTATGCTGCTGAGCTAAATCCCCGGCCTCTATCTTAGTTTTTTGAGGAGACTCCATGCTGAATTCCACAGTGGCCACACTAGTCTACACTCCCATCAACAGTGGAGAAGTTATTTTTCCCCACAGCACCACCAACATTTGTTATCAGTTGATTTCTTGATGGCAGCCATTCTTTCTGAAGTGAGATACAATCTCAATGTTGTTTTAATTGGCATTTCTCAAATGACCAATGATAGTAGACATTTCTTCGTGTATTTATTTGCCATTTATATTTCTTCATCTGAAAAGTGGGTATTCATCTTAGATGCCCATTTTTGGATTAGGTCTTTGAATTTGAGGGGCCTGATGTTTTTCAATTCTTTATATGTTCTACATATAAGTCCTTTTTCTGAGGAATTGTTGGCTAAAGTTATTTCCTATTCTGTGGGTTTTCTTTTTTACTTTGTTGGTGATTTCTTTTGAAATGCAAAAACTTTTTAATAAATTAGATCCCAGTTGTTGATTCTTTGAAGTGTTTCCCGTGTGGCTTGCATTTTGTTCATGAACTCTTTGCCTACCTCTATGTCTTCAAGACTTTTCCCTACCTGTCTTCCAGAAGATTTAGTGTTTCTGTTTTAATATTTAGATCTTTGATCCATTTTGACTTTAGTTTAGTGCATGGTGATAGGCATGGGTCTAGTTTCAGTCTTCAGCATGTGGAAAGCCAATTTTTCCAGCACCATTTATTTAAGACGCTATCCTTCTTCCACTGAGCATGTTGGCAAAATATAAGGTAGCTGAGTGTCTTTGTAATTGTGTTTGCATCTTCTAATCTATTGCATTGATCATCACGTCTGTTTTTTTTTATCACTATAGCTTTGTGGTATAATTTCAAGTCAGGTACTGAAATACCTCCTGCTTTGCCTTTGTTGCCCAAGATTGCTCTTTTTATGCTAGGCATATTCTGTTTCCAAATGAATTTTTGGGTATGTTTTCTCTAGCTATGTAAGGTATGTTACTGGTATTTTGATCAAGATGCATTAAATCTGTATAACACTTTTGGGAGTATGACCATTTAAAAAATGTTGGTTCTTCCTAACCAAGAGCAAGGCATATCTTTCCATTTTCTTTTTTCTTTTTTTTTTTCTATTCTGGCTTTATTTTTTTAAAATTTTATTTAAAGAGGGGGGAAAAAAAAGCAAAACAGAAAAAAGAGTAGAAACAATACAGAATTTCAAAAAAAATAAACAGTAAGAAATCACTAGTTGATACATTACATATTGTCTTCTTGGATATAGTTGGTCAAGTTACAAAATTAAAGCATACAAAGTGGACATTCAAACAGTGAGGCTGCAAACAGTTCTGTTCACTGATCCAACAAAAACTTAGCAACATGGTTATCAATCCTACACACTTAAATATACATGCAGTTATATCCTTTAGAGCACTTTCTTTTCCTCCTTTTGCTTTTTAAGTCCTATCTGTTTAGTTATATCATGTTTCAGCTTGTTCAGTACCTTACTGATCTGTTTTGTTGTTATTTATTTTTAAAATTTTTTATTATTATTATTATTTTTAATTTTATTTATTTTATTTTAGTTATTTATTTTATCTTGAAGGTAGTAAAATACAGCAGAACAAGACAGGACAAAGCCAATTGAGGCAGTGCAGTGAAATTTGTACAGAACCTCACAGCAGGTTACCAGGATAACAGCAATAGGTACAATAGTATATCTGGTTTTCTTCACGATAGCTGTTCCTTCAATCAGGTAGAGCAATATTGAAGGAAATACCAAAATTATAAAAACAGAATATTGAATAGAGCAATACCATTGATCAGAAGATGGCAAAACAGAGATAAAAATATTTGTCTTCAAAGAGATGGCAGGAGAAAATCCCCCTTATTTGCTATATTGCATGTAGTCAAACTCGCAAGAGATGTTCAGATCTCTGGCTCTCACTTGCTAGCAGGGGTGGGGGGATGAGATGGATGTTTGATTTCTTGCCCGTGCACAGGTAGGCTCACAGCTGCCCACCAGACCGGTGAGCTGGCTGCCTATTTTCCCAGTGCCCCAAGTTCCAACATGGTGTGGATCTCAGGAAACACTGATATGGTTCTTGCCCTGGGGCGGCCGCAGCTTGGGAGGCCACAGACACTTACCAGAGCGGCGTGCTCTATCTTTCCATTTTCTGATATACTCTTCTTTTTTTAGAGTGCTTTTTCATCGTTCTGTAATAGTGCATAGTCCTTTTTCATAGTGCTCTAATTTTCTGTGTATAGATGTTTTACTTTGTTAGTTTGAATCGTATTTAATTTTTTAATGCTAATGTAAAGGATGTGGTTTACCTAATTTTTCTTACAGTGAGCTTGTTGTTTGTGTACAGGAATGCTTTTGATTTTTGAGTGTTGATTTGTGTCCAGCTAGCTGCTGAATTTGGTTATTAAATATACATTTCTATTAGTGGAATTTTGGGGTCTTCTATATAGAGTATCATTTCATCTGCAATTAATGATAATTGAAGTTTTTCTTTTCCTATCCTTATTCCTTTTATTTCTTACTCTTGTCTAATTTCTCTGGCTAATGTTTCCAGAATTATATTGAATAGGGGTGGTGATAGTGTACATTCTTTTCTTGTTTCTGATTTTAGAGTGGAAGCTTTTATTTATTTAATTTTTTACAGTGATGATAGCTGTTGGTTTGTCATAGATGGATTTTATCAGATTGAGGCAGAGACCATCTATTCCAATTTTCTGTAGTGTTTTTTTTTTTTAATCATGAGTCAAGGTCTGGACTTTTCTTTATTGGTAGGTTTTTAATTGCATTGATTTCATTAAATGATATCAGGTTATTTAGAATTTTTATATCATCTTTATTTAGTTTTGGTAATTCGATCATGTCTAGGAATCTGTCCATTTCTTCTGTGTTTTCCATCTTATTAAAATATAGGTTCTCATAGTAGATATTGATAATCTTCTGGATTTCTGTAGGATCTACTGTGATTTCCCCTTTTCATTCCTAATTGCTTGAATTTATTTTTTCCTTTTTTTGGTGAGGTTGGTTAATAGTTAATCAATTCTATTATTTTAAACAACCAAAATTTTCATTGATTCTTTGTATTGTTTTCTTAGTCTCAAATGCATTAATTTATGCTCTTATCTTTATAATGTCCTCCTTTGTATGAGCTTTGAGTTTGATTTCTTCTTTTTTTTTTAGAAGTTTGAGATTCAACATAAGGGTTGCTTATTTGAACTCTTCTGTTTTCCTAATGCTTTCACTGTATCCCATAAGTTTTGGTATATTGTATTGACATTATTGTTTAATTTTATATACTGTTTAATTTCATCTTTAATTTCTTCTGTGACCCATTGGCTTTTCAGAAGGTGTTGTTTAGTTTTCACGTGTTTATGTAGTTTTTGTGATTTCCGTTGTCACTGATTTCCAGTTTCATTATTCCATGATCAGGTAGTGTGCATGGAGTGGCTTCAGTTCCTCTATGTCTAGCCAAACACATTTTGTGGGTTAATACATGATCTATTTTGGAGACTTTCCCGTGTGCAGCTGACAAGAATGTGTATTCTGTTATTTTGGAGTGGAATACTCTGCAGACATCTACCAAGTCCACTTGTTCAGAGGCTTGGTTTAATTCTAATTTCTGTGTTGATTTTCTGCCTAGTTGATTTATCTATTTGTGAGAGTGATGTATTAAGGTTTCCTACTACCAATGTGTTAGTGCTCTTTGGTTTTTTTGTGTCTTTTAATATTTGTTATATGTAGTTGGGTAAACTGGTATTTGGTAAATATATATTTATGATTGCTATCTCTTCTTCTTAGAGTTTTCACTTTACCAGTATTTGGTGACCTTCTTTATGTTTTTGATCAGTTTTGGCTTAAACTTCACCTTGTCTGCAAATTGAATAACTACACCTGTTTTTTTCTGGGTTTCTGTGACATGGAAAACTGTTTTTCATCCTTTGATTTTTAGTCAGTGAATTTCTTTATGGGTTACATGTGTTTCTAGAATGCAGCATATTGTTAGATCTTGTTTCTTGATCCATTTTGCCATCCTCGCTCTTTTTTTTTTTGACAGGTGAGTTGAGACCATTTACATTGATGGTTACACTGATATGTATTGGCTTATCTTTTTCATGTCATTTTCCTGCTGTTGGTTCCCTGTCTTTTTCCTCTGTTTAGTTGCTTTCCCTGCCTGGTGGCTTCTTTTTATTGGTGTTCTTGTGTTTCTGGTCCTCATTATCTCTTTCTAATATTTTTTTCAGAACATTCTGAAGAGTTGATTTGGTAGTCATAAATTTCTTCAATAGTTATTTGTTATGAAAGTACCTTACTTCTCCATTGATTTTGGAAGACAGTTTTTCAGGCTACATCAGTCTGTGTTGAAGATTGTTTTCATTTGAGCTCGAAACACCTCACTCTGAGCTCTCCTTCATTTGAGAGTTTGATTTTACAAGTCTGCTGTGATTCTGATGGACTTTCTTTCATAGGTCATTTGTTTGTTTTCTCTAGCTACTTTTACTATTTTGTTCTTGTGTCAAATTTCTGGAATCTTGATTATTATATTCGTTGGTGTAGATTTTCTGATTATAGCTGTTTGAAACTCTATATGCTTCATTTATTTGTATATAAAATCCTTCAACCATGTTGGAGAAGTTTTCTGCCATTATTTCTATGAAGAGGTTTTTAGTGTCTTTTGCACTGGCTCCAGCCTTTTCACTGACTCTAATCAATTTTATATTGTTCTTTTTTGCTTCATTTTGTAGCTGTTGGATTGATTTTTTAATATCTTTTGTTATTTTAACGATATCTTTGTTTTTTTTGTGTCACTAGTCACAATCCTGTATTGTAGGTCTGATATTCAATCCTCATCTTCATTCAATCTGTTGTGTATACTTTCAAGGGAGTTTTTAATCTCCTTGATTTATGTTTGGATCTGTTTTACTGATTTTATTTCTTTTCTATATTGAGCATTCGTGGTTTCCATTGTTTTTCTGAGCTCCTCTATTTTTTTAATCTGTGTCTTCTTTAATGTCTTTCATTTTGATTGTCGTTTTTTTTTTTTTGAACCTTAGAGATTACTTTTTCTGTGGTGTCTTCCATTTGTTTTTTCACTTCTGCTGCTATCTTTTCAGAAAGTTCCAGTGATTGGCTTCTGATTTCTTCTGTCTCTTTGTGCTCTGGACTTGTCTGAAGTGAACTGGGCATTTAGGGTTGTATTTTGCTTCTCTGTCTTGTCGTTTTCTATTTTTATTTTACTTTATTTTCTGTGTTGATATTTGAAGATTTGTTATATTAAACAGCTTTATCCATGATGTAGAGGATTTCCTCGGAAATGTCTATTCCCCATCCTGTGTTTTAGATGTAGGTGGCTCTTAATCTTTATATTTATCCTAAGAACTTACCTTCCCAACATATTAAGAATGTGAAGTTACTGTCTATTTGACTCAGGGACCATTCTTTTTGTACTGGACTATGGTGATGTTTATGATCTCTTACAATCACAGTGTTGTCATACAGGGAGAAAAGCTGATTATAACAGGTGTTATATCTTGGTTGAAGTAGCATAGTTAGCTATAACAATAAACTCAAGCACAGTCTGCCTACTGACAAACTGTGATAACTATTATACTGATATCTTTAGACATAGGAACAAGTTCTATAGTTATATTGTAACAGAAAATGGCTCCCCTCAGCCAGTATTCTTCAGTTTCTTAGTTGTCCAGGTAATAGTTCCTGTTCCAGTTCTTTTTGCTTCTGTCTCTTAGAAATGGCTGATCTCTGTGATGCATAACTTCTCACTATGATGCACATTGTATAAACCAATCTCCAGTTGGCAAGTCATTTTATCTCTGTACTTCCTGCTTACTTATCCCATGTAAGCCTTAGACTGTCGGAGATCAAGGCCTGATATTTTAGGAATGATCCCTATCAGTGTACATCGATGTGAATAAATCTGCATCCAAGCCTGGGTGTTTTTGGTGTTTCTGCTTGCCATTGCAATGTAATTTGACTTATACCAGGAAACTTTTTGCAATGATTTTCCACTTAGTAGAGTTATTTTACCATGTTGTATGGAGGGCTTAAGAGGGATGGGAGTAGACTGAAGAGCTGAATGAGGTTAACTATAGTAAGTTTGGGGGGCATAGGGTGAACACCCAAGCTTTGGGTAATTGCAGGATAGAAGAGGGAATGATTGGAAGAGAAAGCCTAGAAGTATTGAGGTGAATCAGAAAGAGAAGAGACTTTGTTTATCCACATGAAAATATCATAAAATCAAGCAAGATATTGATAAAAGAGAAGAAGAGGAAGAAAAGTTAGAGATCTAAATCATGAGAGAACGAGAAAAGAGAAAAAGGAATCAAAAGCAAAACAAATAAACGAACAAACCCAGGAGACAAAAATAATCACACACACACCAGAAAAACAAAAAACACTGTGGGATGGGATTAGTTTTCTGTGGCTGGAGTTCTCTTCAGCCACTTAGAAAAGGAAAAAGAAGAAAAGAAAGAAAGAAAGAAAGAAAGAAAGAAAGAAAGAAAGAAAGAAAGAAAGGTAGCCCTACCTGCCCACTTGTATTCCGTGTGTCTTTGCTCCCAAGCACAACACTGGTTCACCTAATTTACCACCTGCTGGCTCGTATTGTTACTGTTCCTTCAGATTATTCCTCATCTCTAGTCCTACCTATCCATTGTGTGCATCCTAGTGGGGGGCCCTACTGTGTTGCTGGTGTTCCTACAGGTCAAGTGACCTTGCTGGCGGAGGAAAGAAGTCCCTGGATTTTCTGCCGGGTCCTCCATTGCAGGGACTCTTCTCTTGGGTCACCTGGGTCCTGCCAGTAGAGGAAAGAATGAACCAATTCTAATTTTATTTTATTTTGGCTCCTCTGCCTTATTTCAGTGACCTGTCTTAAAGTGCCCGGATCCTTTCTTCTATTTCATCTGGCCTGTTGTTTAAACTCTCTAGTGAAACTTTCAGTTTAGTTCTGATGGTATTAAGTTACATGGTTCTTTTTGGAACTTTCCAATATTTTCCTTTTGTTGAAATGGAGACAAGGAAATATCTCTTCACTGTTCTCATTATTTTGGTGATTATCTTTATGATGGTTATTTTGTATTTATGATGGCTTTGTGGTGAATGTCTTTATTACAGGAAACTCAAGCAATTTTATTTTATTAGGGTTGGTTGACTTCTAGAGATTTATTTTATCACTTTGTTTGAAACATCTTTTCCAGTGTTTTCATTTTCCTTGACTTCCTGTGTTGGAGTCTCTGTGTTAGACAAAACATGTACTTCTTCCAGTCTTTATTGAATTGCCTCATGCAGGAGAAGAACCCTTACCAACTGCCAAAGCCAGAGATTCTGTGGGCTCCTACTACTTCTGTCCCTCTCCAGGGACAATAAGGTAGCTGTGATTTTTAAAAAAATGTGTGTGTGTTTTCTCTGTGCTGAGCCAGGGTAGAGCACAAGAGCTATTATATTCAGACTCCCTGTTATTTCCCAGGTGGATAGACTTCCACTTGGACCTGTCAGAGCTTCAAGACTGGCAAGGATGAGGACAGTTCTCTGGGAAACCCCCTCAGCTGATGCACAAATCTTCTTCTTCCCTACTCTGGAAAAAAGCTAGGAGGTGGGGGCAGGTCTCTTCCTGACCATGATGCTGGGCCAGGGTAGCACTTTGGGAAGCTGGTGTCCCTGAGCCTCCCTACTATTTTTGATGCACTATTTTTTTTGTTTGTCTGAGATACAGGAACTACTCAGTGAATGTCTGTATTTCTTATAAAGCAAAATTTTCTCTCAATTACAGAATTTGTGAGTCTGTTGAGAGAAGTAAGGCCCTAAGGTTCTTTCTGTGTTGTCTTAAGGACATCTTGGGCCCATTACTCATGAGCCAAGCTTCTATGTCTCTTGTCCCTGTTTTTCAGAAGAGGATCTACTTTTGAGGACTCTTAGTCCTCCACATGAATAGATACTTCATATTTGAGTCAGTCTTCAGGCTCATGATAAAAGTGTCATCTCTGTGGATTCTATATATGGGATGATAGACACTCCTGATATGGGCAGAAAGGAGAACTCCCAGTTATCTCTCAGTTATCCCTTGGTGTGAGATCCACTATTATGGTACAAACAGGAGTGGGGTGGGGTGGGGATTGTATTTGAACAACAGTTCTGTAGTCCTGATTAACCTATGTTATAACTATAGCTCCCTTTGACTAAAGTGAAGAGTAGAGAACATGTCTTTGTTATCAATCTCTCATCATCCTTTGCCTCTGTAATCCTTTAATGTTTGATGCTCAGGTGTAGTGTGTCCCTCAGCTATTTCCGCTTGCTAGAACTGTCCTTGGTGCTGCCTGACTTGAACTTTGGGCCTCTCCTGTTCCTTTCTCCTGTCACAACTCACCTGCTCAGAATGCCACTCATCAAAAGCTGATCTCTTCTGGAAAATGATAAGCTAGTTTGAGCTGAGATTGAGATATTGATGATGAATTTGATTTACCTCTTAAGCCAGCTGTTCCCGATATAATGTGATTAAAGCTAAGAAGTGATATATAATTCCTGGGTTTTAGGACTAAAGACCAAGATCCTTGCCATGAATGTGAAAATGATAGGAATAGGTGGAGCCCTTTCCTGTGGAGACAGTTTGTGTAGTTCTTCACTTACTTCTCTACTATTCTTCAGAAATTTTAAACCAATACTCATGGTTAATGACCATTTAGGGTCATAGCATGTTACCTCTCTTTGAAAGGGCACTTTCATTTGATAAAATTTAAGTTAATACCTTTGTGTGGGCTTCACTCAGTAAGCTACAGAAAATTTGAAGATGATATAATTGAGTTAAAATGGTGGCCTATGGAGAAATAGATGCAGGTGAAAGCTGACCACAGAAGACACTGGAAATATTTGACTCCAGTTATGTTAATGAGATATCAGTGATGGGTATAGAGGAGCTAAAGGAGAAATAAGGGCAAATGGGTGGAGAGAAAGGTTCTGAATAGGTTGGAATTAGTGTTCTTAGATGAAGGTAAAACCATCATTTGAATTAAGGGCAAAGGAAGTGGTACACCTCCGGGTACTCACAACCCAGTTGAGCAGACAGAAAAAAGGATGACTGGAAGAATGAATGAGTGCTGCCAGTATATGCCTATGTCTATAAGCTTACAAAGACTTGTTTGGTGATTCAGAGTTATTAATATAAATAGCTACAGTGGAAACAATATGTCCTAGTGATAGTCTTATTTTAAACATTTAGCTATTTAAAAATGTTATTCTCAATGCACATTAAAAATGTACATTCTCTTTTGCATTCCCTTGAGGACTTTCATCTATTTTGTACAGTGCTCATTTTCAACATATGGGAGTTCAGATGATGTCTGTTCACTTTTTTCTAGAACTAGTAAACAGACAGAGAATAAAACCAGTAAGATAATATTAACTCTGCCACTGACCTTATCCAGGCTCTCCAAGGTCAGCAGTGAATTATTTTTTGTTAGGATTGACTTGTTTTTGGCAAAATCTGGGTCTCCCACCTACTAACATTTGTAATCTTTTCTTACTACTAGCCTGCTGTAAAATTACTAGTACAGTTTCCCCAGGCAATGACTTTGTGATTTTCTACTTTTTTTATTGATCAATAAACAGTTTTAAACTAAAAAACCCCACAGTGAGAATAGAAACTTATTTGGTACTTGTAACTACCTGCCTTAGAGAAGAAAGAGGGATTGGAAAGATAAGAGCCTCAGGCGCCTGCAGCTTTCTTGACCCAACATCACTAGATGGAAATAGAAAGATACAGCCATAGGTTAACAAATCGTTTGTCTACACTACGCTGAATAACTGATTGCTTCCCAGGGAATTAACACATTGCGTGACCCATGGATATATATACACATTATTTTCTATCAATTTTACTGGAAAAAGCTTTGGTTGTTGTGTTCATTGCTGTTTTCCTAGCACTATACATAGTGCCTGGTGTAAACTTAAAATCCATGAAATAGCTATTGAATCAATGATTTAATCAATAGTATAACTACCAGGTTTGAGACTAAAAGGGTGAATTTATTCCTAAGTTACACTGAAGTTGAGCTTTCCTTGCGTAAGTCTCATCTCTCCCGGTAGACTTCAGGAGATATCACAGCCTCTATGTATTTTCTGTTCCCTGCATCAGCACATTTATTGTCATCAAAGATCCCTTAGTTAGTAATGACTGTATCTCCCATAGTTATAGCTTTCTGGCATTCTTTGTTTTCTTTTAGGTTTTTGAGTAAATAGAATTCTGAAAGTAAGTTAGAAAATGAAATAATATTTTTTAGTAAAACCAAATCAATGGACAGCCAAGGATAGCAGATAATTTGTGACTTGAAAATTGTCCATATGGGCACATTTTAAAGGCTGGTAGAGTTTTCTTCTCACGGTTGTTCTTATTTATCTAAGGAGTGTTTTGGGGTAGGATGAATTTTTTAAAGTAACACTATATCATTTTACTTTCTTGATAAGAAATGTTTAGAAACAGCAGAATTTCTTTTCTTGTTTTCCATGATAGCAGCAACTGACCAACACTTGCTGCCTGTGTGATACTCATGAGTCAGGAATGGTTAGTTCAGTGATGGCTAGACAGAGCACAGGAAAAGGAAGGATGTAAGATATAAAAGAGAAAATGTGATCTTATTCATTAATCATGGAACTGCAAGCTCTGGGACTTTTGGAAGGACCTTGGGAGCTTCTATTTCAGTCTTATTACACACAAGAGCTCTGAGATCCAGAGCAACTTGAGACTGTCTGAAGCTATAGGAGTATGTGGCAGAACCCTTCCCAAGCTAAACTCCAGCCATGAGATGTCCCTGCTGCTGTGCTATCCTTGGCTGTCCCAGGAAGTGAATAAGATCACAACCCCTGACTGTCTGCCACAGGACACCCATAGGAGGTAAATGTGTATTACAGTTCCTGAAGGCGGCTCATGCGGCCATTTCTTTCAGTGTCTTTTTGGGTTTGTTTTCCCTTACATGGCCTGCTCAGGGAGTCTGATGCCTGAGGGCCCATGTGGGACTCTTTTCAGGGAGGCCTGGAGATGCAATCAGATGTGAGGTTCGCTGCCACAAGTTCCTTGACTCAGTCTCCAGACCAGGGAATGTGTCCAGGGCTCACAGGCTCCATTTGTGGTGGCTCCAGCCCTATAGACCTCAGTAGCAGTGAGACATACAGATTTTTACTCAGCCAACTGATGTAATTGATGAAAACTCTGTCCTTTTCAAAATGTCCCAGAAAGCCAAAATAACTCATATTTCCCACAGAATGTTAGAGCAGATTTATGCTCCTTTAAGAACACATGTGGTGTAAAAAGATGAAGGGAGAGAGGGCCTAAAGTTTTACATATGGTAGCAAGGTAATCCTAGCCGAGTTGGCTTCTCTCTGGAGAGTGCCTGCAGGGTATAATTAGCACAGAGCTAGCCATCCCAGCAGATCTATGCTTGAGCAAATTGTGGCTTAGATGAAATTGGAACCAAGGCTAAATTTATCAATAACATGGTTTATAAAAAGAAAAAGAAGACAAATGAAGTTGAAATTTCTCCTTGTTTATTTTAATGTCCAGAACATTTCCTAGCTGACTTATGCCATAGGTTCAGTATATTTTTCATTTTTTATTTATTTTGCAGTTAATTGGATTTCCAGCTCTTGCAGCAAGTCACTGCAATTGATCCCTGAAAAGATGGATTTATTGCTTAGCCAGGCAGAATTCTGACAATCTTCAGAGGATGGAAAATAAAAGAAAACAGCCCAGACGTAGAGTACTGTGGGTCATCGTTGGGTCAGACCAGCAAGATATGTTACAGCTGGCAGGTTTATGCCAGAACTTCGCACAAGTAATCTTCTTGCTAAATGGGAAGCTCCAGAACTCACTGGAATATTTTGTAGGATATTGTCAGTGATTCATGCTTAGGAGGAAATACAGCCCAAGACGAGACTCTGAGACAGATGTCTGAGATGTTAGACAGGTTGGACCCGTGAGTGGAAAACTGACTAAACTTGAAACAACTCGCATCTTTGCTTTCTCAAGATAGGCTGGAACCTTATTTTGCTTGGTGAATGACACTGTTGGAATACCATAAAGCCTCAGCAGGCAGAAACAATGCAGAACTCCTGCCAGCAGCTACTCTTTACAGAAAGTATGGGAAACTTATCAGTTGAGAAATGGTAGAACACTGCTCTCAGTGTGCAGAAGTCCAATGGGTAAGTGACACATTCATTTATCCATCCACTCATCCACCCATGCAATAATTCTTTGAGCACTTTATGATATGCTAAACCTTAAAGAGAGAACGGAACAAAATCATAGATCCTATCCTTGTGAACTTATAGTCTATTGGGCAGAGGACTTTAAGTTTGTGAAAAGAGAAGTCCAGGCAGCTCCAGGAACACATTGCAGGTAGATCTTCCCTGATCTGGGTGCTGGGGGAAGCTTCCAGAAAGAAACGCTGTAACTTGAGACCTGAGAGACTGAATATATGAAATGACAATGGTCCATTTTATAGTTCATTGGTCCAGACTGTTTATACAATCACTCTCTGATCCAGAATGCAGCAACCAGCACAGAAAACCAACCCATTATCTACAGTAACTAACCTAGGAAGCCTACAAGTCAGGGTAGCAAAATAATGGACTTATTTTTAGCAACAAGGACAGAAAGTCAGAAAATAACCCCTATAACAAATGACCAGGGCTAGCTTAGTAACTGACAGCTTCCCTAAATTTTGACTCTACTTCTAATGTAGGATAAACCAAAGAGCCAAATATATACCCTTAGCCAATTACATAGGATACCCTGCTTCTAGTTATCCCATCTACAGCTTCCTATACCAATAGTCTCTAATCAGGACACACCTGAGATCTTTCCTTTTTCCACTGTAAAACCTTCCAGTTCTCCTTCTTGCCTCTGAGTGACTGCTCAAACAGAAGTGATGGTGGCTGACTGCCTTGAGATAGCAAACTAAATAAATAGATTTTCTTTACCTTTGGTTGGTCTTTGTTTTTTTCCATAGACCTGAAGAATAAAGCACACACCATATATAGGTCAGACAGTGGTGCAGAAAAGTGTTCCAAGAGATGTAATAGCCACACAAAGACCCTGAGATACAAAATATTAAAGTATATTCTTCAAGCTAAGAAGAGTTGAATGTGGCTGCAATGTGAAAAGTGAACAAGGGAGACTAGAATAAGGTATACCTGGGGGTGGGGGTGAGGAGTATGGGTGGACTTGGGATCATGCAGCCTTGTGAGCTGTGTTAAATGGCTCTGACCTTTGTTCTAACCCCAACCCACCATGGTTGCTGTTTGGCAGCTAACTACTATGTTTTCTTCGTGGTTGATCTCCAGCTCTTGTCTGTTCTTCCTTACATGAGCTCCCATTTCCCGAGGGGCTTTGTGCTTAGAGATATCCTTGTTTTCTGATAGGGCTGCTTTTACAGCATCCCTATTTTAAAGCATCTGGGTGAGTCCTGCTTCTTTCCCACACCAGCTCTCCTGACTTCATGACAGTGGTGCTTATGCCTGGCTTGCCCAAACTCCTTGCTGGGCCTGTGCAGGCAGGAGTTTTATGGAAAGGACATTATAGCAGAGAATAAGACTTATTCTCACATTGTTCTCACCTTTTTCCAGTGATAGAACACATATATGGTCAACCGGGTTAAAAATACTTCCCAGACTCCTTTGCAGATCAATAATAGGTTTTGTTGGGCCATGGAATGTCACAGGAAGTGATATAGTACTCATTTCTGGAATGTACAATTAACGGTGTTTCTTAAAGGCCATGTTTCCCCATCCTACTGTCTGGGATGTAGAGGTGATACTGGGAAGCCATTCCGGGTCATGTACACCTGAGATAGCAATACCACCAGAAAGAGTGTCTCGGCTGATGGATACTGCTTACTTCTGGAAATTTGGCAAGAGAATAATACATTTTTATCTTACTCAAGTAACTGCTATTTTAGTCGCTGTAGCCACAGATGATCCATACCTGAAGACTATTTTCATAATATTCCTAAAACTTTATTCACCATTTTCACTTTCATTCATTTAGGAGTCTATAGCTAAGTTTTCTATTAGGGTACATGATCTGTCAGTCATAGCACAAAAAAACATGCTGAAGCAGATAGATGAATATAGCTATTTTTTTTTGTCTTTTTGAGACACGGTCTCTCTATGCAGTTTGGGCAGGACTTGAGCTCACTTTGTAGCCCAGGCTGGTCTCAAACTTGCAGGATCCTCCTGCCTCAGCCTCCCGAGTGCTGGGATTACAGGTGTGAGCCACCACGCCCAGCTAATATAGCTATTTTTATTAAGTCAAGTTTTTTTTGGAGATTTGTAAAAGTGCAAAACAATGTAACTGTTCTCAACAGAAGTCTTTGAAAATAGTAATATTTTAAAATAAAAATATCTATGTTCACATTTACTATTGTTGTTTTTAAGTGAGTTAAAGAAGAAATATTTTTCCTACATTTATTTCAAATATGGAAAGATTCAAGTTACATACATAAAAGTATAAAGAAGTTCTGAAACTAAAACTTTTGAGAGCTACTATTCTAATATATGCAGCTAGATTTTTTTTTTGTTGATCTACAGCTATCAGCTCCAAGACCCATGTACCTTCTAGTTTCAGGATTAGCTTTATTTCCCCTTTAGTACTCTGCTTTTGATGTCTTCTCTTCTGACCCCAACCCTGATCCTTTGGAAGTTTATTTCTGTTTATAGTATCAGCCTTTTGTCACTGGGATAAAAACACCTGATACATAAGACTTAAAAATGATTAACTTTGGCCCACAGTTTCGGAAGGTTCAGTCCATGGTTGGCTGCCTCCAAAGTAGAAAAATCATGGAAGAAGAGCATGGCAGAGAAAAGTTGTTCAACTCTTGGCAGCTGGGAGCAGAAACAGAGCAAGAAGAGTAAGAGGAAGAGTAAGAGGAACAGAAAGAGGCCAGGGGCAGGAATATACTGATCTTTGTCATGTTTCCAGGGATCTACCTCCTCCAAACTCCTAACTGCTCATCCAGCTATGAACTCACCAATGCGTTCATCCACTGATGATTCAGCACTTCCATGACCTGATCACCTTCTAAAAGCCCCAGCTCTGAACTCCTGAGCCCTTTGGAGGGCATGTTTGATGCAAACCATTACATTTACTTACTTAGAATCCAAGGGGTGTTTCTTCTTGCTGTCATTCTTCATTGATTTATTTGTCATTCCTCAACAATAGAGCCTCTAACATAGGATAGAGATGGTGCTTGGTGTGACATGGAAGAGAGCTCAGAAGACAAGGCTGGATGCAAGTAATGGCTTAGAAATATTTAACAGTAAGATAGATGAAAGATGATAGATGATGGCAGATGAGATGGGAAGAATGAGGTCAAGTGACATTAGTGAATCAGAATAAATAGGACTTTAATATCTGAGAGAGTATGTGGAAGGAGAGAGAGAGGGTCAAAAAAGACTGCAAATCTTTTGGTTTGAATTGCATACATGGAAATGTCTTTCACAGTTAGAGAATAAAGGAGGAATAGATAAGAAGTAAAAATGTAATTGGATAATAACTTTTGGATATGATGAAACCTAGGTGTTTATGGAACATTGAGATTCAGAGATTCAGGAGGTAGCCATGGAACTAGGAGACATCACCTAGGAGTGTTAGAATTGAGAGGAAATGTAAAAGGATGTTTTCTATTATTACTTCTTTTTAGCACTATATTGATTATTCTGGATGGATCAATAATGTAAGGGAGGATATTAGAGGCATAAGGATTGTGAAGGAGAAAAAACAGTTATTGTTTTCAGCTCATATGATAATTCACACAATAAACTCAAGTTGTCTACAGATAAATTATTAGGAATAATAGGACAATACAGTAAGGTATCTGGTTGTATGAGTAACATGAAAATCAGCTGCATTTCTTTATAGCATTAAAAACTATAAGACAAAAGTTAAAGAAAAGACAAGTCTATGAAAATCTAGCCATCAAATATAAAGTATTGAAGAGTAATCAAATAAAAGATGTGAAAAAGTTTTAAAGGCAAATCGTAAACGTTATTTAGATATATTAAAGATTTTAAGGTTATCTGTTGATTTGACATATTTCCAATCAAAATCCCAAGATTTGAAAAATCTTGAAAAATGAAGGGACAAAGAACCAAGAGTAGTTAGGAAAAGAGTAGAGAGAAAGGGCATCGTGCATTAGTAAGGGATGAAGTAGATTAGAGGATTAGAAAACAGAATTACATATGAAATTTTGCTATGTGACAGAGGTGACAGGTCAGTAAGGAGGAATGATCAATAAGTGGAGCTGAAACAGTGGTTATCTATTGTCTATGGAAAAAGTGAAACTGGATTCATTGCTCACACTATGCGTTCTGAATGGATTGATGACTTAAAGATAATTTAAAAATTGAAAAACACAATAAATTTAGGTAAGCTATTAAGACACAAAGATTTGTGAAAGGTTAAGATCAAAGTGTGTAAAGAACTACAAGTCAATATGATTCGCTTGCATGCAACAAAGTAAAAAAATTGGAAGAATACACGGAAAAAATTACTAAGTGACTAACAAACTTGTAAAGGGATGTTCACCATCATTAGTATTCAAGGAAACAAAAAATCAGAGCTCCTGTGGGAGATGATTTTCTAACTATTAAATTGGGTAACAATTAAAATGTTTGACGATGCCAACTAGGCTTAGAATAGACCAAAAGTTTGACATTCTCTCCTAAAAATTGAACATGTAATCAGTTTAGAACAGACAGATAAGCATTATTTTCTTAAGCCTAAGAGTCATATTCTCTGTATCCAGCAATTCAGTTCCTAGGTACATGCCCCAAAAGAATGCTTATGCATATGCAAGATGTAATAAAAATAAAAAATTATTACAGTAAAAGACACACTTCCAAAGCCAGGCCTGGTGTGGTGCTCGCCTGTGATCCCAGTGCTTAGAAGGCTGAGGCAGGAGGATTGCTGAGAGTCCAAGACCAGTTTGGGCTCCATATAGTGAGTCCAGTTCAGCCTGAACTACACAGTGAGATCCTGTGTTAAAAATAATAGACCCATTTCTATTAATTCCCCTCCAAATACTCCTCCTTTTTTCAAATACATTTATTCATCATACTTGCCACTTTTTTTGAAGACAGGGTCTTGCTGTGTATTCTAGACTAGCTTTGAACTCACAAGGTAGCCTCAAACTCATGGCAGTCCTTTTACTTCAGCCTTCCAAGTGCTGGGATTTCAGCTCCTGGCTTATTCTTGCCATTTTCTTAAGCAGTTCTGGAAGTCCTCTTTCGTGAGTTCATTAATTGTGCTGTCATGGTTGCCTCAATGTCCTGAATCAATTCAAAATATTTACCTTTTATGATCATTTTGACACTGGGGAACAGCCAGAAGTCACACAGTGCCAGATCTGGTAAACAAGGTAGATGAGACACATTGTAATGATTTTACTTGACATAAATTGCTGTAAATATTTGTTTTTCTTTTTTAAAAAAATTCATTTTAAAGAGAATAAAACAACAAAGAAGCATTTCACCCACCCCCTTGGTGAGTGCCTTCCTCCAGTATGAGTCAGGAAAAGAATCACAGAGTGGCCTCTGAGACCCCGCCACGGCCATGCTGGAACCCAAGAGGCTGCACAAAGAAGCAATTTGCCTGCCCTCTTGGTGGGCGCCTTCCTCCGGCATGAGCCAGGAGCAGGCCCAGTAGTGTTTCCCGAGAGCCTACTGGTGCACGGACTTGGAATCTAACATCCCAACCCTTCACACACACACACACACACACACACACACACACACACACACACACACACCCCGTTAGCAACTGGGGACAGAGGTCTGAGTATCTCTTGGCAGGATGACTGTATGCAATATAGCAAATATGATGGGGCCTCCTCTATCTTCTCTTTGGAAGCAAATGTTGTTTTCAGTTTTGATTCATTATGATTAATTGCTTTACTGTCTTTAATATTCTCTTTTGATTGATTTTATGATGTTCTGTCTTCAGTTTGATTTGCTATACCTAATTGACTAGACAACTATTGTGAAGATAATGAGATATACTATTGTACCTGTTGCTGTTATCCTGGTAACCTGCTGTGAAGTTCTATACTAAATTCACTGCAGTGTCTCAAATGGCATTGTTCTGTCTTGTTCTTCTGTATTTCTACTACCTTCAGAATAAAATTAAGAAAAATAAAGAGAATAAAACAAAACAAAACAACAAAGCAAATCAGAACAAAACAATGCAATCAACATAGGATTTCAAAACAAGACAACAGGAAATCAACAGTGGTTACCATAAAGTCTTTGTTTTCTTGGAAATAGTTGTCCATATCTTCACACACAATGAATTCAAACAAGATGAAAATAGTACAAAACTGATCAAAACAAAAGAATGAAGGCATTATATGTCTTCAAAACCAGACATTAGGAAATCAACAATGGCTACCACAATGTCTCTTGTTCTCTTCAAAATAGCTGCCCATACCTTCACATATATTGGCATTAAATAATACAGAACAGACTAAAACCAATCAAAACAAAGAATAAAAGCATTACTGGACTTCACAACAAGTTCATAGGAAATCAACAATAGCTGCCATAATGTCTCTCTTTTTTTTCAAAGTAACTGTTCATACTGTCACATGTAATAAAATCAATTCTTGTAAACTCTTTAAGACAAGTTCTAGGTATGTATAAGCCCATTCATGTACATCTATCCTTTCTGTATTAGAGGGAAAAACAAAACAAAACAAAACAAAACAAAATTGTGAGAAAACAAGAAACAAAAGAGACATATAACAATAACAAAGAGCCCAAAACAATGACAATACAGGCTTTCAAAACAAGGTAGGGACATAACTAAGGTTATTATTTTGCATAGTTATATTCAAAAGAGTTACTCAGATCACCAGATATAGACATGCAAAATTGGTCTAATCCTATGAGTGTTAACTGCTTTGTTCCAAGAACTAATAGAATTAGTAGCACAATCATCTTAGCTATCTAAAGTGTGTATACACAAATTTAAATCTTTTTTTCTTTTACCTTCTTTCTTTTCTCCTTTTCCCTCAGTTGTTTTTTCCCCTTTGAGCCAGTTTCTTACCCTTTCACAATATTTATTGAAGATTTTGTATCTTATTTAATCTTTCAGTTGCTTATACTAGGGGAGACAATACATATGAGTACTTACACATATGAGCTTGGTTTATTTCACTTATGAGTATGATCTCAAGTCACATCCATTTACCTATATATGCCTCAGTGTGATCCTTCTTATAGCTGATTAGTACTCCATTATGAAGTATACCACCTCTTTTTTATCTGTTCCTCAGTTGATGGGCATTTGGGTTGCTTCCAAGATTTGGCTAGTACAAATTGTGCTGCTGTAAACATGGGTGCATATATATCACTATGGTATGATGTTTTCAGTTCTTCTGGGAACATGCCCAGAAGTGGTATAGCTGGGTGAAATGGGACTTACAGTCCCAGATTTTTGAGGAATCTCCAGACTGACCTCCGCTCCCACCAACAGTGCAGAAGAATTCCTTTTCCCCCACAGCCTCTTCAGCATTTGTTACTGGTAGTTTTCTTTATCCTGGCTATTCTTTCTGGAGTGAGATGGAATCTCAGTGTAGTTTTAATTTGCATTTCTCTAATGACCAATGAAGTTGAGCAGTTTTTCATATATTTATTTGCCATTTGTATTTCTTCAGCTAAGAACTGTGTATTCATCTCAGATGCCCATTTTTGGATTGGGTCTTGAATTTTGGGGGTCTGATTTTTAAAAATTCTTTATATGTTTTAGTTAGAAGTCCTTTGTCTGAGGGAGAGTTGACTAAGATTTTTTTCCCAATTTGTGGGTTTTTTTTTACTCGTTGGAGATTTATTTTAACAGGAAAAACTTTTTTTAAAAAAATTTTTATTTAAAGAGAAAAAAAGCATGTAAAGGGTAGAGATAATACAGAATTTCAGAAAAAAGATAAACAATAAGAAATCACTAGTTGATAAAGTACATATTGTCCTCTTAGAAATAGTTTTTCAAGTTGCAAAATTAAAGCATACAAAGTAGATCGTCAAGCAGTGAGAGTGTAAACAGCTACGCATACATGAGTCTCTACATGTATTTCTATCCTTTCTGTATTAGAGGGAAAAACAAAACTTAGTAAGACAAAACAAAACAAATTCCTATAAAAACATGAAACCAAAAAGTCATATAAAATTACAGTACAAGGTGATCTACAATGATTGCTATATTGTTTCTTATTATCTTCAATAGAATTGGCTATATCATCAGGCATAAATGAATAAAGAAGTATAATTGAATATAGCAGTACATAACAATATTAGTAAAAAATAAAACATTGTAGACAATATAAAACTTCAAAGGCAGGTAATAATCAAACCAGAGTGGATATTCTAGTGAATCTTGTCATTTTAAGTGCAGTTGCCTATATTCTCAGACTTGATACTATCATTTATAACAGCTTTGAATAAAATCTATCAATACAAAACTACAATCCAACAAACCAGATTCGATTATGGTCAGTCATGGTAAAACAGTGTAGGTTTTACAGAGCTTTGGACTGACTTAATAGGAAATTAAGGATGATTACTGTACTATATCCTGTTATTTTTGGGATTATTGTTTGTACTCTCAAATATAGTACAGGTAGAATGACTGGAACAGAATATAATACATCTAAGCATAATAGTGTGAGTAATGTGGGTTTTTAAATCCTAGTGCACTATTAACAATATAGTGTATCAAGGCCATCTATGTTAGAGATTATAGCCAAACTTTTCTGCCTCATTTCTGCTATGCTATTTTTCTGCCTGTTTGTCTACTTTTCTCCTTCATTCTACTGCCTGCCCTACTCATTGAGGCCTTTCTGCCAATATTCTTAAAATCCTGGTATTTTTTTCTCTCTCTCTAGAATATCCTTCAGTGTATTTTCTCTGTAGGGTTGGATTGGTGGTCACAAACTTGCCCAGTTCCTCTTTGTCATGGAAGCATCTTTTTTCTCCATTAATTTCTAGTAGCAGTTTTGTAGGGTACATCAATCTGGGCTGGAGGTTATTTTCTTTCAGGGCTTGGAATATTTTGCTCCAAGCTCTTCTTGATCTGATGGTCTGTGTGGAGAAGTCAGCCGTGATCCTGATGGGCTTACCTTTATAGGTAATCTGTTTCTTTTCTCTGACAGATTTTAATATTTATTTTTATATTGAATTTCTAGTATCTTGATTATTATATATCTGGGTGTAACTCTGTTTTGGTTGTAGGTGGCTGGGGTTCTGTATGCCTCACACAACCGAATGTCATTTTCTTTTCCCATGCTTGGGAAGTTTTCCTTAATTATTTCCGTGAATAGCCTTTGTAATTCACCTGTATGTATTCCTGCTTTTTCGTTCACATTTCTTAAATTGTAGATTCTCTTGTCATCTTCTAGCCTTTGTATTGTTACTGCCTGTTTCCTTGTTGTTTTTAAGAGATCTTTCCTTTCATAATCACACATTGCAAACTTGTCTTCAAGTTTTGATAGTCTATCCTTAGTTTCTTTTAAGGAGGTTTGCCAGCTTTCAATGGAGTTTTTAATTTCCTGGTAGTCTCTTTGAATCTGCTTCATGTATTCTATATTTTCTTTATATTCTTTATCAAATGTTTCTCTCCTTTTTTTGTGTTCCTCCCTTCTACTGTCTGTATCATCCTGAGAGATGCTCCCTGAGAACATTTCTTTTATTATTCTACTCATATCTTGCTTTACCTGATTTAATATTTCAGTTTTGAGCTCATCTACAAGGTCCTGCAGATATCTCTTAATGTCCATTGAAGCCATGCCTGCTGTTGCGTGTTTGCTGCCCTCAGTTGTCCTTGTTTTACCCTCTCCTGGATCAGGGCTCTCAGGGTTCTGGGATGGGGGCCTCTTCCTGCCTCTCTCTCCTGTCATGGTCCCGGCTTCCTCCACACAGGTCACATTGCAGGTCCCATCCCCCTTCCCTGTTGGCCACGCCTCCTCTGAAGCACTCTGGCGAGTGACCTCTGCCCTCCCCTGACTGCTCTTATCACTGAGGTGCAAGTAACAGCTGCCTAAGCCTGCCCCTCCCCACAGGCCAACCAAATGGCAGAGGCCTTCCCCCAGTTAGTGCTTGCTAGGTGCAGGGAATCGATTTGGGATGGCTCATTGGGTCCCATCCAGGGGCACATCCCAGTCCAAGCAGATCCCACGAATCTGCTTTGGGGAGGGAGGAACCAACTGAAGTCACTGTTGCTCCCAGTTCAGACTCCTCCTGCCAGATTGCAACATGTCGCCCATTTGATCACACCCTTCCCATGGGAGGGGGTGTCCCAATCCCAGCACTGACTGTGGATTAATGAAAGTACCTTTGCTGGATCCATTCTCCGTTGGGCTCACCAACCCCCAACTTCAGTGCTGCTCTGCTTCCCGTGAGTGGTGGTGGGAACGAGTTTGGGTAGCTCTGCCAGCTGTGGCGGATTCAGGCTGGTGTAAATTCAGTCCACTGCAAGATTGGCAGGTTGCAGTGAAAACACTGTGTCCCATAATTTTTAGCTGTTCCAGTTGTAGTCCCAACGTATTTGATGAGCTTTTTTATGTTTTAATTTCTTTCCGTATCAAGAGGATCCATCTCCCGCTGTCTGGGTCTCTCCAGGGTGTTTTATTCTGGTGTATGAGTTGTTTCTCCCAGGAGGCTCTGTATTTTGTTGCTCACTGATCGGCCATCTTGTCTTCTTTCTACATGTAAAACTTTTTAATAAGATGAGATCCAAGTTATTGATTCTGCAAAGTATTTCCCATGCAGTTTGATTTTTGTTCATTAATTATCTGCATACCCCTATGTCTTCAAGATTTCTACCTACTTTGTCTTCTAGAAGATTTAGTGTTTCTGTTTTAATATTTAGATCTATGATCCATTTTGACTTTAACTTAGTTCATGGTGATAGACATGGGTCTAGTTTTAGTTTTTGGCATATGGAAAGCCAGTTTTTCTAGTACCACTCGTTAAAGAGGCTGTCTTTCTTCCAGTGAACAAAGAAATGGCCCCTTTGTCAAAGATAAGGTGGCTGATTGTGTTTGTGTTTGTGGTTGTGGTTGTATCTTCTAATCTATTTCATTGATCTTCAGGTTTGTTTTTATTCCAGTACCATGCTGATTTTATTACAGTAGCTTTCTAATATACTTTCAAGTCAGGGATTGTGAGGCCTTCTGCCTCACCTTTGTTGCCCAGAATTGCCTTTGCTATTCTGGGTCTCTTCTGGTTCCAGATGAATTTTATGAATGATTTCTCTAGATCTGTTGGGTGTGCTAATGGTATTTTGATTGGAATTGCATTAAATTTGCACAATTTTGGGAGAATGGCCATTTTCACAATGTTTGTTCTTCCTATTCATGAACTAAGAATGTCTTTCCATTTTCTGAGATCCTCCTCAATTTCCTTTTTCAGACAACTGTAATTTTCCCTGAATAGATCTTTTGCTTCTTTTGTTAGGTTAATTCCTAAGTATTTCATTTTTCATTCTTTTGATGCTATTGTGAAGGGTGTGGCTTCATTTATTCCTCTCTTAGTGAGTTTGTTATTTGTGTACAGGAATGCTATTAATTTTTTTTTTTTTACTGGTACCAGGGATTGAACTCATAACCATGTGCTTGCAATGCAGGTGCTTATGCCGCTGAGCTAAATCTCCAGCCCCAATGCTATTGATTTTTGAGTGTTAACTTTGTATCCAGCTACATTACTGAATTGATTATTACATCTAGAAATCTTTTTTTTTTTTTTTTTTTTTGTACTGGGGATTGAACTCATGACTGCACACTTGCAAGGCAGGTGTTCATGCTGCTGAGCTAAAGCCCCAGCCCCACATCTAGAAATCTTTCAATGGAGTTTTGGGGTCTTCTATGTAGAGTACCATATTATCTGC
>PVLA01014939.1:0-27829 GCA_004027455.1 Hydrochoerus hydrochaeris
GCGCTCCAGGAGGGATGTGTCGGTGCAGGCTAGTCTGAGCACCTGGGGGACATCACAGTAGAAGTTATCCAGGACATTGGGGCCACAATAAGGCAAGGGCAGCATCAGAGCCAGCTGGACGATGGAGTGGACAAAGCCCCCCAGCCAGGCAGCCACTACCAGGCCCACACACAGGCGAATGTTCATGATGCTGAGGTAGTGGAGGGGCCGGGAGATGGCTATGTAGCGGTCATAGGCCATCACGGAGAGGAAGAAGACAGTGCCCCCGCCCAGCAGGTGGAAGAAGAAGATCTGGGCCATGCAGGCCCGGTAGGAGATGGTCTTGGTCTCATGAAGCAAGTCCACCAGCATCTTTGGGCAGGTGACTGTGGAACAGCAGAGGTCGATAACAGCCAGGTTTCGGAGCAGAAAATACATTGGCGTGTGGAGCCGAGGGTCAAAAGTCGCTGTGACCATGATCAGGAGATTTCCTACCACTGTGGTGACATAGACAAGAAGGAACAGCAGGAACAGGAATTTCTGGAGCTCCTGGATCCATGAGAAGCCCAAGAGGACAAACTCTGCCACCCATGTGTTGTTCTGTGGTCCCATGGGGTCTTCTCCATCTGCCCAGAGATACCATGCAACACAAATCAAAGTGTGACAATTCCGTGGTTTTTCATTGAAGGGTCAGGAGTGAGCTGATCAAGCATGCCAGCTGCTTTTTTCAAAGCTCCCATAGATTTTTTTCCCCCTTCACTATGCTCTCCATTATTACAGGCATTATGGGAAAGTTTTCCCCCTCCGGACCATGCTGTCCTTGTCCCTAGGCTTATGTCTGATTTTTCCTACTTGCTATACTGAACACTATGCCTTGTGAACCACAGGCTCCACAAGTCTACTTGAATCAATAAATGAATGAACGAGTGAATCAACACACAAACTTCATCAACACTCATGCGTAAATCTTGAGAGATTGTAAGACTAAAAGTTTTAGGTGAACGGAAAAATGCCTCTTCATCATAGAAGCTTGAGAGGCTGCCTGTCATTCATTACTGAAGGAGCAGAAATGTGTGTTAGGAGAAATTGTCATCTACCAATTGAGACATCAGTGTGAAGAGAGGCTAGCAGAAGACCTGGGGGTGGTGAAGCTGGCGTGGTTAGGGGTTCTCATGCTTGTCTACATGAACGCTTCTCTAATGACTCCCATTGCCATGGGCTATCTACGGGGGTAACTTAAGGAAAGTCAGGAGCAGTACAAAATTCCCTCAAATTCTCATGCTTTATCTTTATAATTTTAAGTAAATATTTTATAAAACACATATTTTAAGTAAATATTTTATAAAATATTTCAAGAACACACATCTCTAAACAATCTTTGGGAAACTTTTGAAAGTATTGTGGTTTATAAAACTTTGATTGGCAAAATTGAGATGTTATATGATATAGAGAATAATGGGTAAACATATTTCTAAAATTCAGTTTGGTAAGTGAAAATCCTTGGAGACAGTCATGGAAAAAATAAACTAAGTTCTCTGGTGTAAAGTAACATTTTTTCCCTTAGGTTATACATTTCTGGAACTATTTTCTTTAATTCAGCAATCCTCCTGCCTCAGCCTCTTGTATGTTGGGATTAATGGTGTGCACCATCATGCCTGGCATGGAGACAAATATAAAACAGAATTCTCTGTAAGATTATCTAAGGGATGATAGTACCCAATATATTGTCATGTTTATCTTCATATAAATCTCATTTATCTTCCAAAATTGGTGTAAAACTTATGCTTCAGGAAGATGCACCCTGTTTATTCTGCAGCTGTCAGCATGTGACCATTTGAAAAATGTCTCTATAAGCAGAGGAGAGGCCCTGAGAACTCTTCTGTGGGAGATGATGTGAAGAGACAGGGTTAGATGGGTTTGTTCGAGGGCCTTGTGCAGAACACTGCAGCAGGGAACAGCAGGGCAAACCCTTTCTGAGGCTTGTGGAGCCACCCCAATGGAGGACAGTGCTGTTGGCATGGGCTGAGTCCTTGCCCTGTTGTGTGATCAAGGGAAGACTGAGTAGGTAGCAATTTCATGATATGGTTTGGCCTCTCTGAGAAGGTTCCTGGTCCCTGGCCCTGAACTCTCAACTCCAGCCCTCCCACTTGATCACTCTTGAAATGTCAACAGCATCATCCATTATTTTATCGTACAGTCTTTACTAAGATTATAATTACCATATACTTTCATATCCCTTTACTAGTCAGATACAGTTACTGGAGGTTTTATGGATGAACAAATGTCTTGAACTTGACTTGAGAAACTACCTACATCAAAGGAGAGAGGAAAAAGTAATGTAAAATTGGTAAATTGTTAGTAACTGCTACAAAATGGTCTGCAATGAATGCACTGAAACTCAGTATGCTACTCCCCCTACTTTGTGGATGCATAAATATGATATATAAGCGCTTCCATAGGGTTACATAAGAAGAAAAATGTCAGAGATACTCAAGTGTCAATCATGATATTTGCATAGTTTTACTTTTAATAAACTGCATTGATCATGGTGGAGCTAAAAGATTTGAAAATAAAATAACATGCAAGGAAATCTTACTACTCAGAAACATGGCAGTTTTTTGTGATTCTTACTACTATGCATGAAATTGATTTATAATATACAGGTGCAAAATCTCCCAAGCTAGTTTGGTGGTATGCATCTGTAATCCCAGATACTGAGGAGAATAATAGAGGGAAAGTGACTGTCTTAAAGTTAAAAAGTAAAATAAAATAAAAAGGAATAGCTTTGTTGCTCAGTGTTTCCTGGAATTAGTCATCAGTACCATAAGAAAAGAAAAAAAGAGAAAAAATAACAGATGAGGCTGGAGTTGTAACCTAGCACACATGAGGCCCCATGTTTAATCCCCAGTGCTGTGGAAAAAGGAGAGAAGGGAAAAGATGGAACTAAAAGCACAAAATATTAACAATGTTTACAGTTGTTATATTTGGTTAATGGGAGTGATTTAATATATATTTTTCTCCTTTACAAAATTAATTTTTAATTTTAATTAAAAAGCAAAAGAAGCCAGTAATCCCAGCACTCGGGAGGCTGAGGCAGGAGGATCGCCATGAGTTCGAAGCCAGCCTGGGCTACAAAAGCTAGTTTTAGGCCAGCCTGAATGACATAGTGAGATGCTGTCTCAGAAAAAATAATGCAAAGGAATATTATGAGAGAAGACATCTATAAGAGCCAAACAGCTTCTCAGTGTTGCTGAGCACCAGCACTGTTGAAGGCTGAAGGTGACCCAAGTGTGTGAGAGGCAGAATTCAGGGAAGGAGAAACCCAGAGCACAGAGGAAAGGGGAGAGAGGAGGCGGGAAGGAGGACATACAAGTGCTGGGAAAGAGGGGAGTCTTGTGAAAAGGAGGAAAGAAGGAGACAGCAATTTCCAGGACCATTACAACCTCTCACTTCCTCCTCCTGTCATAACTGAGGCACCCTACGGTTCCCGGGGTGTCTTTAATGGTCAAATACTGTCAGCAGCCTTGACCTTTCCTACTCCATATCCCCTGCTCCCTGGGCCACTTGTTATCATCCCGTGATCATCCTCATTCCTTCCTTACTCCAAGCCCGAGTTCTCCTCTACCTACCGTCCTCACACCCAGCTAGATTTCTTCAACCTTGCGTCCTGTGTCTATTGTCCCAAGGCAGATCAGTTCTTCCTTGGGAATTGTGGCTCCATGGCTCCTCCTCTCTGACTTATTTCTATGGGCTTCCACACAGGTTGCTGCCTCCAGGCAGGGATCCATTTATTCCACACTGGGACATGAGTAAACTTCCCTAAAAGATGTCTGCCTGCTCTGTTTCAAAATGTTTTCACATTTTTTCATAGCTCTTTACTGTCTGCAGGAAAGAATTCACATTTCAAGGGATCTTTAGAGATTTTCTCACAAAGACTCCTCACTTTCTTTGTAGATTCTTCTGGTACTTAGTAGTAGTAATCATTTACTATGTCGTAGAAGTTGTAGTAATAATTATCATGATAGTAAACATTTATTAAGCATTTATTGTGTGCTGGGTACTATACTAAATATTTTATGTGCATTTTCCTATTTGATTCTTATAGGTTATTGTCATGTTTCTGAAGCCTAGCAAGTGTGATGAATTATTCTCACTGTGAGAATAATTATGAATTGCACACAGAGAATGAGTAGTAGAACTGGGATTCTGAATCTGTCCAACTGACCCCTTTCCCTTCTTCCTGTCCTCTGAGAATCTCCCCCTTTGTTCCTCAGGTCTCAGTGCCTTTCATCTGCTCAGTGCTCTACTAGGATTGCCTGTCAGGCCTGTTCATCCATCCAAATTCTATCCCTCCAATGATTCAAGAGTAATGCACTCTTCTCTGACATTGCCATGTGTTGGTATTTTTTTCACAAGGATGGCTCTGTCTGTGTGCTATCATTTCAATGCAAGTCCAATACCTGGATACTCTGCAGTACCTTGAACACAGAGACTTTCTCATAGATGGGTTCTGAAAGAATGCTTGATTGTTTGGTTGTTTGGTTGTGAATTAATTTCCAGGATAAACCAATCACTGAAAGTTGAGGAGAGAAAGAATAGTCACTGGATGAAAGGGTGTAGTTTAAGAGACCTTGAAGGAAATCCAAGAATCCTGTTTGCTAACATGACCTCATTTGCAAATCTAAAAGCATCATCTGAGCAAAATCATCATTCTTTCCACAAACTTGTAAAAATCTCTGGAAAGGTTTCCTCTACCTCTATACATAGAGAGTATTTAAAGGAATTCTACACAGAAGGATGAGGGCATATGTGTGACAAAGAAGAGGAATTCTCTACACATAATTTACAGATATTTTTCCAGACAACTTTCTGTTGTTACTCAATCATATTTCTTACTGGGTCTTTGTCTTTAGGAAATCAATTCACATATGACTCAGAGAGAGCAGGTGGGAGGATAAATAAGCAGGATCCCAAGAGATAATAGGAGGGGCTCTAGTCTGTGGTCATTCTGGGAGTGGCAACGGGCTTTATTAAACATAACACTTAACTGTAAGGAGGATAAGGTGGACGGGTGGGCAACACGGAAGGAATGAAAGTCTACAGTGAATGGGAGAAGCAGTAGGCAGGACAAGAAGGAAGGTGGAGGAAGGGAAGAGTATTTAGAAGGGAACTTTAGAGGGTAGGAAGTGTGAGAGTAACATCTGGCTGCCTTTTTCCCTAGAAGTGGGAGGAAGATGCATAATGCACATAATGGGTGAGGGAAGAGGATGGTGTGTGTCTATATTTTTCTCTCCCTCTTACCTTCTGCCCTAAATTCCACCCAACACATAGGCCAGTGCAGACAAATCTTAGCTCCAGATCAAACCAATGATTCCTGAAATGTCATTGCTCTGACATTTGTGCCTAATGACCTCCCCATTCCTTCCCCCTAATCCATGTTGGTCTCACATTAGACTTTGGCAGGAGCCTTCTCAGTGTTGTACATCGAAAGGACACTGGAACCATCACCTACCTCCCACCTAAAGTGGCCAAGATGAACTAGAACCTCCTATCTTCTAGCCACTCTTATTTTTCAACTCCATTATTCTCCTATCCCCTCTCTAGACCAGGAATACATATAGGATTGGCCTTAAGGGACAGGACATTCCTCAAGGGGCAATACGTAAACTTAACTCTTGAATGGAAGCTGGGCTCAGGCTGCTGAGCACAAAGGAGCAATGGGAGTTATTAAAAAGTGTGGGAGGTGTTGCATCAGATGCATATGATCATTGAGAGGCTGTCTCGGGGCCAGCACTTCAGGAGGGCAAGTCACAGGACCAAGATGAAGAATAAGAATCCTGAAGGGAATGGGGCCTCCAGGGAGGTTTACCAAAGAACCAAATGCCTTGAGATCAGCACCATGGTCAGCGCAAGCTCTCTCCCCTCTCCTGTCACCACTGTAGCTTGAAAAGACCCCTATGTTGCAGGACACACACGATCTAGGCCACTCCCTCTACAGAGTGAACTCCTACTGTTTCTCACTTGTGGCTCTCATCCCAATTCTGATCTTCTGTCATCACAGTTACAGTGACCTTCTCAATATAAAGCGACAAAGGTCACTCTCACACATTATAAAATTCATTTAAAAGTATACAGTTTAGACAGGCATGGTGGTGCATACCTGTAATCCCAGCACTCAAGGGGCCGAGGCAGAGGCAAGAGGATAGTTGCAAGTTCAAGACCAGCCTGGGCTACAAAGTGAGCTCAAGGCCACCCTGAACTGCCTAGTGAGACACTGTCTCAAAAAGACAAAAAAAAAAAAAAAGAGTATAGTATAGTGGGTTTAGTATATTCATAAGCTTGTGTAAGCATCATCACTATCTAGAGCATTTTCATCATTTCAGAGTAAACTTTGTATCCTTTAGCAGTCATTATCCGTTCGGTTCTCTCTCCCACCCCTGGCAACCAGAAATCTGCTCTTTGTCTCTGTAAATTTGCCTCTTCCATAGATTTGGCATTTAATGTAATAGACATTACATTTAATGTAATGTGATGTGTTTTTCTGTGCTTTGTTTATGTTGCTTATGTTTTCAAGTTTCTTTTCATGAGTGAATAATATCACACTGAATAGATCTACCACTACTATTTGTCCATTAATCAGTTCTTGACATTTGGGTTGTTTTTATTTTTAGCCATTAGGGAAAAAGCTACTAGGGTGTGTCATGCACAAGGTTTTCTATGGATATATTTTTATTTATTGTGAGTTTATATCTCAACATGAATTTCTAGGTTTTATGGTAATTCTATGATAATTTTGCAAGGAATGGCCAAGTTGTCTTCCAAAAATGTTTACACCATTTTACATTCCTGACAGAAGTGCATGGGTGTTACAGTTTCTCCATGTCATCCGCATCATACTTCCCACTCTCTCTTTTTATTGTAATTATCCTAATGAAAATGAAATGATTTTTTGTGATTTTGATTTGCACTTCCTTAATAGTCAAGGGTGCTGGGTTTCTTTTTATAAATTTATTGGCCATTTGTATATCTTCTTTGTAGAATTGTCTATTTAAATCTTTTGTCCATTGTAAAATTAAGCTGTTTGTCTTTTTGTTTTTTGGATTGCAAATATTCTTTGTGTATTCTAGATATTAAGCTGTTAAAAGATATAGTTCTGTATATTATCTTTTCACATTCTTAATGATATAAGTTGATATACAGTATATCTTAAATTTTATGGACTCTGATATAGTTATATTGTTGTTGTTTCTTGTGCTTTTGGTGTAAATCAAAAGCTACATCACCAGGCATGGTGGTGCACTTGTGCAATCCCAGCACTCAGGAGGCTGAGGCAGAAGAATCACTGTGAATTTGAGGCCAGCTTTGACAAAATAGTGGGTTCAAGACCACCCTGAACTACATATTGAAATCTCATCTCAAAACTCAACAACAATGAAAAAATTGTATTGCTACAGCTAAGGCTCAGAGATTTACTATGTTTTCTTCTAAGAATTTTATAGTTTTAGATCTTATTTTTAGTTTTATTGATTCATTTTGAGTTAATTTTGGCATACAGAGTAATTTTGGAGGGAGTTTAGATTCATTGTTTTGTTTATGGTTGTCTGCTTGATCCAGCACAATATATTTAGAGACTATTATCTCCACTAAATAGCCTTGGTGTCCTTGTCAAATATCAATAAGCCGTAGCTGAGCATGGTGGTGCACACCTGTAATCCCAGATGCCTGGGAGGCCAAGACAGAAGAACAAATTCAAGGCTAGCCTGAGCAATGTTGTGAAACCTTGTCTCAAAATAAAATTTTTTAAAAAGTCGAGGATGTAGTTCAGTTAGAGAGTGCTTGCCTAGCATATGTGAGACATAGAGCTCAGTACCTAGGACCTGCAAAAAAAAATTGTCCATAGATATTATTATTTTATTTCTGAACGCTCTATTCCATTGGACTATATATCTATCCTTTGACCAGTATCACGTTGTTTTGATTATTGAAGTTTTAGAGTTAGCTTTGGGATTTGGAAATGTGAATTTTCCTATTTTATTCTTTTTTTGTCAGTGCTGTTTTGGCTATTGGGAGCTCCTTGTAGGTGCACATGAATTTGAGGATTGACTTTCCTTTTCTTCAAAAAGGCCATCAGAATTTTGATAGAGATTCTAGAGAGTTTGTAGATCACTTTGGGGTGTAATGTCATCTTTACAATATTAAACTTTCCATCTTTAAATGTGGAATATCTTCATCTTTCAGGTTTTCATAAATTTCTTTCAGCGTATTGTGTAATTTTGAGTGTACAAGTCTTTGAATTCTGTGGTTAAGTGTTTTCCTAGGAAGTTTATTCTTTTTGATGTTATTTTAAATGGAATTGCCTAATGAACTTCCTTTTCTGCTTCTTTTTACTTGAGTAGAAAAACAGAACTATTTTTAAGTGTGACCTTGGATCCCGAAACTGCTAAATTTATTAGAAATAACTGTTTTGGATTCTGTGGAATTGTGTACATGTGGAACTGTATTATCTTCAAATGGAGATGGGTTTACTTCTTCCTCACTTGAGTGCCTTGTATTTCTTTTTCTCATTTCATTGCTCAGGATAAGATTTACAGGGAATAGCAGTGGTTAAAGCAGCACCCTTGTCTTGATCCTCATAACAGGAGGGGAGCTTTTAGTATTTTATCATGTCAGCTATGGGTTTTCCACAGAAGTCCCTCTTCTGTATTTCTAATTTGTGGAATGTTTTTATCATGAAAGAATGTTAAATTTTTTCAAATGTTTTGGCAGCTTCTGTTGCGATTATTATGTATTTTCCCTTTGTTTTATTAGCATTATATATTGGTTAGCTTTCCCATTGCTGGAACAAAATACCTCTCTCTCTCTCTCTCTCTCTCTCTCTCTCTGGGAATTTAACCCAAGATCTCAGCTCTTTTGTGCTTTTTTGAGAGTGGGTCTTGCTAAATTGACCAGTATAGGCCCAAACTTTCAATTTTTCTTCCTCAACCCTCCAAAGTGCTGGGATTACCAGCATGGGCCACCATGTCCAACTTTTGAAATTTTTTAAGCACATATTTATACAGTAGATTTCAATTCTTTCTTTTAAAATTAGGCTTTATCAGTTACAGATTGCCCTCTAAGTACTTCTTTCCCTGCTTCCTATAAATGTTAATATGTGTATTTTTGTTTGTATTCATCTCCACATATTTTCCAATGTCAATAGTAAATTCTTGTTGGGCACATTTCTTTTTTTTTTTTTTTTTTTCTTCTTTTAAAAAAAGGAAATGTCACTGGATACAGTTACACTGAGAGGTTGAAAAGAAAGCTGGGTCCCGCGCACGCCCCCTCACTGACCTGGCTCCCCAGGCTGTGGGACAGGAAGGGGGTCCTGCGCCCCAGGAGGCCAAGGTGGGTCCGCGGCCTGCACCCCACTCCTTAGGGTCTGGGGAGCCTCGATTGTATGCCGCCCCCCCCCCCCCACCCCTAGTCTTTGTTTGGAATCACGAGGAAACAAGGAAAGTTCCAAGTGTGTGACGGTGGCGGCCCCCAGCCGGAGTCTGCCGCATGGGACAGGCTCATGTTAAGGTGCCCGGAGGCCACTTTGTTCCAAGGGCCGGGCGGCCACGTAGCCACTGCCTTCGCAGCCTCTGTGCTCCCGGACCACTGGGGTCCTCAGCACAGCCTCACAGAGACTCGGGCCGGGGGCCTCATGGCTTTATGTTGCATAGTGGTCGAAGCTGCCCACTACTCCAGTGATGCCTGGTAGCAGAACTGGTACTCATCCTGCGGGGGACACATTTCTTGTGGAAGAGTATATTGTTAATTTCCACACATCTGTGAAATTTCCAGTTTTCCGTTTGTTGTTGATTTCTAGTTTTATTCTATTGTGATTAGAGAAAATCCTTTGTGTGGTTTTTACCTTTTACTATTTATTGAGAATTGTTTTATGGCCTAATATAAGTTCTCTCCTGGAAATGGTTCTCTGTGTTCTTGAGAAGAATGTGCATATTGCTGTTCTTGTTGAAAATTTCCAAATCAAACTGAAAGGAAGACTCTTTTCATAGAGAGATAGCATTTAATGTTTACACCAGCAGACTGTTGTGGGATCATTCCTCAAAGGCAACAGCACTGAGTTTACAGAGAATTTAAATTTATATCGCATTTAGAAGTGGGAAATACAAAGCAAGTAACAAAATGTTACATAATTTGCTATATGCATTGAGTCATATATGGCAAATAGGCTAGTCTTGAACGGACTTGTTGAAACAAAGGAATTGTTTATCATAATATAACAATATTTTGGTAACAAGGGAGGGGACCCTTACAGGATGAGCATAGTTAAAGGTGTCCTTGACAATCCCAAGGTCCCTTAAGGTATATATAATTACTCTGACTCAGTGCTTATCAGAGGTATACAGCTGGGCTTTAGACACTGTCAGAATCAGTTGAATTCAGGAGTCAGAGACACTTAATTTGTATCATGAAATATTTATGTTTGTTATTTTATAAATATGTTCTTATAATTGTGCCCAACATTCTCAGGTGTTCTGCATGTGTCTTTTGGGTCTACATTGCTTTATACTATTGTTTAAGTCCTTTTTTAAAACTTGGTTCCATCCCAGTTCTCTTTAGGTTACTCTTTTCATGAAATATCTTTTCCCTTCATTTCACATTAAGCTTATTTTTGTATTTGGGTCTCAAAAGAGTCTTTTGTTTCAGCATATCCTTGGATTCAGTTATTTTAATTCTTTCTTCTAACATCTGTTACTTAGTTGATGAGTTCATTTGTATTTAAAGTACTTACTGATAATGAAGGATTAACTTCTGATCTTGTGCTTTTTCTTCTGTGTGTCTTATATTTTTTCCCCTTTTCTCCAGAATTCCCCCCATACTACCTCCTTGGTGTATTTGGCTGTTATATTTTGGTGTTTTTTTTTTCCATGTGTACCGTTTTGATTTCCTTTTTTTTTTTCTCTTTTTCCTCCTGGTATAGGGTCTCTCTGTGTAGTTCAGGCAAGCCTTGAATCCTCTATGTGTCCCAGGCTGGTTTTGAACTCACTAAGATTCTCCCAAGTACTGGAATTACAGGTATGTGCCACCTCACACAGCTGATTTCCTCTTAATTTACTTTCATATGTATATTGAAGGGTTTTTTTGGTTATTTTTATGTTTTTTGAGACACAATCTCACTCTGTAATTCAGGTCGGCCTAAAACTCACTGTGTAGCTCAGGCTAGCCTTGAACTCACAGGGACCCTTCTGCCTCAGCTTCCCAAGTGCTGAGATTACAGACCTGCACCACCATAACTAGCTAAATTCTTTCTTAATGGTTGCCATGGGGAGTGCAGTCAACACCTTGCTTTATAAAAATCTAGTCTGAATTTATTCCATACCTCATGTGATACCAATTCAACCTCAATAACATACATCAGTACTCTTTCTATCTCATTCCTTTCTCTTACTTTTATGTTGTTATTTTCGCAAATTAATTCTTTATACATGTGTGCCTCTGACATAGATTTATATTTATTTTATTTGTCTTTTAATTTATATTTTATATTATAGATTTATATTATTTATTTGTCTTTTAACCATATGAAAACAAAAAGAAGTCTTTCATATCAAGACATAGTTAATTCTATCTTTTATACTTACTTGGTAGTTACCTTTACCAATGATTGTTATTTCTTTTTTGAGTTTAATGGACTCCCTTTACCAATTATTGAAGGGCAGATCTACTAGCAATGAGCTTCCTCTACTTTTTATTTCTGGTAATGTCTTTCTTTACTATTCCTGTATTTTTGAAAGAGAATTTGTGATTGACAAGGATATTTCTCAACACTTTATTATCTCATTGCATTTCAGAATTCCAATTCCATGACTTCTGGTAAGAAATTGAATTTTCCCAGGCATGGTGGCACACACCTGTAATCCCAGCACTTGGGAGACAGAGGCAGGAGAATCGTGAGTTTGAGCCCAGTCTGGGCTTCAAAGGGAGTTTAAACCCAGCCTGAACTGCATAATGAGACCCTGTCTCAAAGAAATAATCTTAATTTTCTTTCGAAAGACTGAAATTCTGAACTTATCAGTTTTGGAATTCATTACTTTTTTTGAAGTGTAGATTAATTTCTTTCATACATTTAGAAAGTTTCCTATCATTATTTCTTCAAATAGATTTTTCTGCTCCTTTTTTGCTCCCTTTTTCTCATGAAATTCCTAGAATGTGTCTGTTAGCCTGCTTGGTGGTTTTCTGTAGGTCCTTGAGCTCTGTTCACTTTTCTTCATTCTTTTTTCTTTCTGCTCCTATCAATTGCCCTATTTTCAAGTTCACCCATTCTTTCTTCTGTTTGACTGGATCTCCTGATAAACCTGTCAAGTAAATTTTTTATTTCAGCTATTATACTTTTTACTGTACAATTTGTGTGTGTGTGTGTGTGTCTGTCTGTGTGTCTGTGTATGTCACCGTGGACTGTACCCAGGGCCTTTCCACAGGCCTATGTCCCAGACCTTTTTTTTTATTTATGTATGTATTTATTTATTCACTTTTGGGTACTAGGGATCGAATTCAGGACCATGCATTTCAAGCAGGTGCTTATGCTGCTGAGCTATATCCCAGGCCCTAGGCCTTTTTTTATTTTTTTGAGACAGAATCTCACTAAATTGCTAATCTGGACTCAAGTTTTTCATCCTTTTGTTTCAGCCTTCCAGTATGCTGGGATTATAGGCATAATTTAGCCTCTTTTTAAAATATTTACTTTTTATTGATATTTCCTACTTTTCATTTATAATCCCCTTGATTTCATATGTTCTTCATGTATGGTCTCCTGCTAATTTGACTATGTTTAATACAATTAACTTAAAGTTTTATCTAGTAAGTTCCATGACTGAGATTCTTCAACAATAATACCTGTCAATTCCTCTTTTCTCTGTAAATGGGTGACATTTTCCTGTTTTTTTAAAAAATTTATCCTCTTGTATGCTTTGTAATATTTTTTGTTGAGAAGTGGATATTTTAAATATCATATGTGGTAACTCTGGAAATCATTCCAGAGGTTGTAGTTGTTACTTGATGAAGTGTTGGGGACCACAAATTCACAATGGCTAATTTTGCATACTTTGCTAAGGAATGAATGGAGGTTTGGGATTATTAGTATCATTTTTAAGATTTCCCATTATCTCTTTTGGGATGAGCCATCCTTCCCCATCCACTAAGACTAAAACTAAAACCCTCAAGATTAAATGACACTCTAGGACAAGATTCTTCTTAGCACCCTCTAGAGTCATCTAGTAATTCCCTATACAAGTCCCCTCCTCTATCAGTAAATGCTGAAGTTCTGGCCTTTTGTTCTTTGAGAACAACTGGTCATCCTGAATCCCTGTTGTGCTGCCAGTTTGTATCTGTTTCTCTCTCTCTCTCCCTCACTCCCTCCCTCCCTCTCCCTCTGTGCTATAATGGAGGCTCACTACAGAGGTCCTCAAAAATGAAGGCTATAATCCTCCATTTACTTGGTAGCTTTGTCAAACCATTTTTGTAAACCCTGTATTCCTGGTCACGTGTCATTCAAGCCCTGACCCATCATTTCCATACTTAGCCAGTGACCTAATAAAGATTTCTTAATGTCTAACTCCAGTAGGATAAAGGAGAAAAAAGAATGTCTTTTTCAGTTCTCCTTCAGTTCTAATGGGAAAGCCACTTCCACCTATAGATTTGAAACAACAGCCAGCCATTGTTCTGGCCCTATAGTGATCAAAAGAAGCAATCAAAGGGCACAATTCTAATTTTTAGAAAAAAAATGTTTCTATTGTTCATCTGGACACCAGCAAATCACACTAGTATCCCAATGCTGCCTGCATGGGGTTGAAGGCTGCATGATACAGTCATTCATGAAATGCCAGAATTCACTAGAAATTATCTGCTTTTTCATCAAGTATTTCCCAGGGTGCTGCAGTTATTGACTATGCTCTAGTGTTCCAAAATAGTTGTTTCAACAATCTTCCATGTCATCTAACTAGTTATAATTATGTTTTTGATTTCTAAAATTCTACTGGTCAGAGAACATATTTGGTATATTATTCAGCATTTGCATTGCTAAACACTATACAGGACACCCACAAGGATTAATTTCATGGTTGCTGGAAATTCAGTACATGGCCAACTGGCCTCCAAGAAGGAGCATCATGGCAGAAATGCATGGCATAACAAAGTTGCTTAGCTTATGATGACCAGGAAGGAGAGCATAAGAACAGCTCCAGAGTGGAAGGAGCAAGGGACCAGACATGGACCCCATGGTCATGTATTCCTCACCCACTCAAAAATACTCAGAAGTGTGTTCCACCATTGTCTTACTTTTCTTATTGCTGAGACAAAATACCCATCATCCAAAATTAAAGGTGGAAAGATTTATTTAGCTCACTCTTTGTAGAGGTTTCAGTTCATGGTTGGTTGGCTCTAAGGCTAGGTGGAATAACAGAAGGGCATTGCAGAGGAGAAATAGTTCATGATGGCAGGTGGAAGGTGGGAAGGCAGCAAAGTAGTGAAGTATTGAGGAAGCAAGCTGCAAGGGGGCACAGGAGCCCTCTTTCTGTCTCTTGTATTCTATCCGGGCTTCCTATTATCCATTCCCAGAATTTAACCTATCAGTGGACTAATTCAGTAATCACACACCCTCAATCTCAGACTCACATAATTAATCACAGCATCACACACTCCAGATCCAGCGACCTATGATCGCATGATGCTTTGGGGGGACATCTAGACTTAAGCTATAACAACCAATCCCTTGGGTGACTCCCAAGCCAATCAGATTTATTGGGGACCCAGCCAAGAGCCCTGATTACTGTGTGAAGGGTACAGTGAGAGGATAAAACAAGAACCAAAGACAATTCTAGTACTACATAATGAGTGACTGGGAAGTGGATGTCTCCAGACGGACAAAGAGAGCAATACTCCAAGATAACCACTATTTATGGGGTATATACAGTGATAGATGGGGCTAGCAAAAGATTCAAAATTGGCAGAAGACTCAGAGGCCTATGACTAGGTGGGCAAGTGTAATTTTGAGATGACTCAAGATCTTATGCTAAGAAGGATTTTTCCCTGGAGTGTTTTTTAGACTTAGTGGTTTTAGTTTTAGTCTTAGTGGGTGGGAGAAGATGACCCATCCCTAGAATTAATGGGAATTTTTTTTTTCTAATTTGCTCTTTTTATTAATAATGGTAACTTTACCCAAAAAAGTCAGAATTGAAATTAAAAAGTACAAAAATTTAACATAAACATAATTTTACTTATATTTATATGAATATACAGATGTAATTTTCAATTGTTTTTCCTATTTGAACATTCTTAAATACTTAGCATTACAAATGTCAGTGACCTACATCACAGTAGCATGATGAGACTGCTGAAAGTTCTAATATTTTCTTATTTTTAAAGGCTTACAATGAAGTAATGCACAGTATATAAAGCTTGTTAGAATGCATTTGTGTGGTCATAGGCCATTACTATTTCATTCCAATTTGGATTTAAATATAATCATTTACAGATCTGAAATAAAAGCATTGCTTAATGGTTTCAGATGCATTTTGGTATTTAATATTTCCAGGCATCTTTACAAGTAATAAATTATAAACGTGAAGAGAACCTGTGACTAAAACTGCTTACATGTACAATAGGAGAAATACAAGTGACCACAAACATTAAGTACTGACAATTCTATGAATTTAATGTCATAATTACTTCTGGATTTCTTTACATCAACCAAAACTAAGCACACACACAGAGTACTTTAATAGAACCTTAATGGCCTAACAAACCTCCCAAATGGAAGGAAATACAAAATAAAATTAACGTCAAATTTTAACTTATATCCCAAACTTACAGGGTTATTTTGCTAATGATGCAGAACTTCCCTGTATCAAAACACAGTAGGCAAGCCTCTGCATCCTGGATACCATGTTATGAGATGCTTTTCTCGACCAGTTCCTTCCACTATGCTGCTTCTGCCTGGAGCCAGTGAAACCATACAAGGACTGAGACTATTGAAAGTAATCAGATGTGCTGCACAATCTGGGTGCACCCATACACTGGCAAGCCTGTTGCCTCAGGCCACATGATCCACATAGACCTGCCCTAAGGCTGAGAGGAGAGCTTCAGAGAAGAGAGTGCCTGCTGCTTCATCAGGGCCAAATACTGGGCCTTCCAATCCTGTCAGTGGAAAGTACACACTTCACATGAACTGGGCTGTTTTATTTTTATAAGGAGTAGACTTTTAATTTGATTAGGGATTATTAATAGGAGAAAAATTATTTTACTGCTATTCACTGAAGATATGGTTTAGCATAGCTGCATTTTATTCATGGCTTATTATCAATGGACAATAACCCACACGCTGAAATCTGTGATCCTAACACTAGAGGTTAGATGACCATGTGTCCATTCTGTGATTAAGTGTGTGATTACTGGAGACTATTATTTGTTTGGCTTCAAAATTGTCCCATTTACCTGATAATGAGTCAACAGTATCCTTTCAAATATTCATGGGAATTTGGGAAAGAACAAAGAATTATAAGAAATCTTTCTAACAATCTGCCAACAAACTCTGGTTGTTTTTGGAGTTTTGGAAAAACTGACAAGCTAGACTGGGAGAGAAGAATACAATCTGACAGACTTTGAAAAGTTCCCATAGAACCAGCTGACACTTGAGTTTGAAGCCATGTGTAAACACAGGAAAATGAATGCAGTGACCAAGGAGATGAAACCTTACATGCTTGTATGTAGCCATATTCCATAGTACTTCTTAGCAGGATTCACAGCAACATTATGGATGGTTCATCACCAGTATGGGAGCTATAATCATGCACCACCTGTCAGTCTTTGCTACATTTGCTACTTTTGTGGAAAATAAAGCACCTTTAAAAAGGTCAAAAGGATCTTTACTCCTCAGTTAGCCACATCATTCACAGATCATGCTTGAACTTTACTGTCAGCTTGACCTTGAATTTCTTTTATGAAAAGGTAGCTGCATGGATTACAAAAATGCCACTTTAACTTACCAACAATGAGAAGAGTTTTACTTTGAATATGTTCCTATTCCGCTTTGTAAAATTTTACTTGTCCTGCTTCTAAGTAGCTTTGCTTGAAGTGAAAGTTGTAGGCTATCCTGGAAAATATACACATTTGTTTAATGTGTGAAGAAGAATGTGATCCTGGAAGCTGTTTAACAGAACCAACAATCCAACTGATCATCATGATTGGAAATGAAATTTTCATAAACATTAAGAAAGTCATTTATCTCTTGGTTTTTAATTGGTGAAGATGTCAAAAGTCTCAGACCAATGTTCAGAAAGTATACAGTCACTGAGAGCAGAATCACCACCCTGAAAGTTTTGGACAACTTGGGTTCTTCTGTGAGTAGTTCTAAACAGTTTGAATTTGTCACACTATTTGTGGCTCTTTTCCTTTGACTCTTTTTGTTCTCTTAAATAATAATTTGTAAAGATCCAAGTAAATGCCTGGAGACTTGCTACTCATTACAGGAGACTTGTAGTTACTAAAGCTCATTGCATAGGCATTTGGTAAGACATTCTTTTTGGAATGGTTGTCCATTGTGCTGCAACTAACGCTTTTACTATTGGATTTGTATCAGACATCATTCCCTGTTTATTCCTATACCTACTCAACAAATATCACACAACTTTTGAATGGATGCATCAATGACAACTTGTCAATATTCTTGATAGTTGGTTTTCCAAACCGTACTACACTTTTGGATAAATAAGACTTCATCACTTGCAGGTACACAGATTATAGAAATCCTTTTGGCGATGAGAATAAATACATTTATAATATGCAATTCCAGCATGTTCCTGCTCCAAAATGGGATTCATCATAATTATGGAACACATTGTGTTTCTGGTCATATTTTGGTAGGCCTGGATGATACCTGATATTCCAAAAGATGTTATAGATAGACTGGGATGAGAAAAGTTAATGACTATCAGGATTCTCTATCATTCTGAGCTCAACAAACTAAAACAGAACTTGGGACTTAAATCTAAAGGATTTGCCAAACATGTCCTGATTAAAGAAACTAAAATACAGCTGGCTAAACAATCTAATCAGCATAATGAACAAGCATTTGGTTGCTTTCTCTTTTTTCTCTAAATTGAGGGCCAGAGGCCAGAAGTTGAGTGTCACTTTACCTTTTTTATTTTAATGAAGTTTTAAAATACTTTTAAGAAGCCAGTTTTGTGGGGTTTAAAGGATACCACTCATCTGCATCATCATCTGTGTCCCAGCCGGGTACTGTCTCCTGAAGTCCTGTAATGACAGTTGAAAGCCATATGGAATCAGAATACGAGAAGTCACAGAATGTTGCAGTTTAGAAGGAAATACTGGACTTGGACTGTCCCCTCATTTCCAGGGCATTTGCATGTTTTTATGCTCTTTTACTGCATTATTTTTATCTTCTCAAGAAAAATGTTACAGAAAAGAAGCAAAGAGGCCTTCTGAGTTATAAAAATCCCAGCATTCAAATGAAAAACAAAAATCATGTAATACAAGAAAATTCATATAGTAAAATATATTGAGTGAATATTGGGGAAAAAAACCCCACTACGTAGGTAGGTTTTGCTGTAAGATGGCTGAAGCTATGGTTCTCACAGATCACTGTGCATCAGTAGCCACACACTTGCAGAGATGCACAAAACTACAGCTTTGCAAACCTACAGCTTCACTTAAACCTTTCATTCATAAAAGTTTTTGTGCTTAGGACTCAACCTAGGGCCTCTACTAGTACTAAATTCCCAGTCAAACCTTTCATGATTTTTTTTTTTTTTTTTTGGTACCAGGGTTCAAACTCATGACCTTGTGCTTGTCAGGCAAGGGCTTATGCTGCTGAGCTAAATCTCCATCCCCACCTTTCATGATCTTAAACACTTATGATGTTTTCATAAGTGAGATAATCAATAGCCACAAGAAATACAGCCTGACCAAACTAAGAATATTAATTCTTCCACACATGGGCTCACACAGGACACATTTTGTTTAGTAAAATGGAAAGTTATTTTTTTAAAAAAAAATCTGCAGTCTTTTCACAATGCAAGGCACCAATAAAGGCGCAGACTTTCCAGCAAAGATTGATTGTCCAGAGAAACCAAAATGGAATTGATGAGTCTTTTGTTAATTAGAATACTTCCTCTTCATGTCTATGCCACATCTTCCAGATAATCCGCAATGTCACTGAGCTGGGAAACAGTGAAGTCTTGTGTGAGGTCATCAAGTTTGTCACTGGTATTGATGTCATCTACTCCCACTGAAAGATCTTCTTCAATCTCTTCACCAATACTTAGCTCACTTTTTTCTGAGCGATGGGTGGCACTATTAAAGTCATCAGCATAGTCTTCTTCTCCAGTCCCTAATCCAAGTGATCCAATTTTATCATTAACTAATTTCAGATCTTTCAAAACTGTGCTTCCTTTTTTACTCTCAGGTTCTTTTAATGAGGGGGCTCTTGCCAGGGAGGTGAGTCCACTTCTTAAGGGGGGAGCATCCGAGATTGAGGCCAGACTTCCTGCTTGCTTCCTAGGTTCACTTCTCCAACCATAGGTTTTTTTCAGGTTTAGGAATGGGATCATCAAAGAAAGAATCTCCTTCCATATCATCTTCTTCTGGACAAAGGCCAGCTTTGTCTTTGACATCTAAAGTGATAGTGCTTTAAAAAGATCCAATTTTTGTTTCATGGGTCAGAGAGTTCAGACTGCTTTTGCTCTTTGGTTCTGATGAGGAGAGAGCTGTATCACTCTGACTGATCTCACTGTTGGCCTTCTTGTCACCAGACTTCTGCCCGCTTGTCTTCTTTTTACCTTGTCCTTTATACCTTGGTATCTTACTAGGGGTTGTGTGTGTACTTGTTTTTCCTTCCAGTGACTTTGGTGGAGAATGTATATCAGATAGATTCAGAGCACCTTCCCCAGTGGCAAGCCCTCTCTCTTTCGTTGACAGCGTCTTATCACTTCTAATAGTAAGGGTCCACCCATACATAGTGCCTTCTCCTTCAATCATACCTAAATCTCGAGCTGGATTCTCTCGCCCTTCAAGACCTTGAAATGTGCTGGTTTCAGGTTGAAAAACAGCCAAGGTAAAGTCAAGGTTAAAAAACTGAAGAAATTCTGCAACAAGACTTGCTACTAAACGACCATCCTTTGCAGTTAAAAATTTTTTCAGGCTCTCATTGACTAAAGGAGTTTTGTTCTCCACTTTTTCTTGCTCCTCTAGTGCTAAAAACACAGCTGCTCGGAGTTCAGCCTTGATGCGGTTCAGGGCGCCACTGTTCTCCAGTGTCTGCACCAGAAGATCTCGAAGCTCCGTGTCCTCCTCGGCCGCCACCGCCATTGCGGCCGCTGTCGCAGCAATTTTGATTCTCCAAGACAACCGCCCAAGCCTTGCTAACAGCCAACGGCCGCGGCCGCTAATGGGAATTTTTAAATGGGTGATACTGATTATCCCAAGCCTCCTTTTTAATCCCTTAGGGAAGTATGCAAAATCAGCCACTGTGAATTTGTGGTCCCCGAAAGAATTGACACAATCAAGCTTAACCATCATATTCCAGCCCTTGTCAACCTGACATCTAAGCCACCGTTAGTGTAGTCACAAAAGGTTAAAATTCTTAGCACTTAAATATTTTCAAACAATCAGACTCAGCAGGTACTAAGCAGTCATGAGGGTGACTAGAAATAGCACAAGATAAAAATAAATACAAAAATCCATCCTTTCCTTTCAAGTCCCCAACTTTACCAAAAAGGTTAAAGCATATACTTATCTTTATCTTCTGAAGGGACTTCTCTGGGGTCTAAGTGAGAGAGGCCTTGAAGATTTTCTGTACTAGTGTACAACTTTAAAAACAGTAAAGGTGACCTTAAAGGATCAGCAGAAACCAGTTATCCCAGAAGAAACATTCCTGAGGTATCTAGATTGCAAACTAAGGCCCACTCACATCTTTAGTCCCTTATAAAAACCAGTCTCTCACTCTAACAGTTTCTTCCTATGGAAATTCACATGCTGTCTCTCTGGGCATGTACTTTGACCTGAGTAAACTCATGTTTCCTATATTCTTTGACTGTTGGTAGATTCTTTCACTGTCCCCATCACTGACCATCCATATACTGTTTGTCATTGCACTTACAATCCAAATAAAAACAAGGCCATTTTCATCTAACATGATACAACTGACTTGTATACAGTGAAAAACACAATATCCTTGTCCCAAAGTCTCAACAGTTCAAGTAGTTTTCAAAATTCCAAGTCCAAATCTCTTCTGAGAATTAAGGAAAACTGTCAGCAATGAAAACAAAAATTAAAAAATATAGCTCAGTGGTGAAGCACCTGCCTGACAAGCAGGAGGTCTTGAGTTCAATATCTGGTTAAAAAAATAAGACTAAAGCTCACTAAGATAAACAGTAAGTTCTGTAGCCCTCTGTCTGGCATCCAGGGCACATGGTGGTGAGCTGTGCATCCCAGAGGGGCTTGGGTGGTTATTGTAACCTAAATATTGAATATTGTAATCCAAGTATTGTAAACCCTTTTCTAATCTTCCTTACAATTTAGAAAGTTATATTTGTAATACCATTGAGACATTACTGGAATTCCAATGCAACTCATGGCAAGAGTAAAGACACCAAGACATATTCAAAGTTAAGAGCAGCCAAGGAGTCCTAAACACAATCCAAGTGAGGATATGTAGACAAAGGTCTTGACCGAAGGCCTCTCCCTGAATTCGTTATTTTATGGAGAAGGGAGTGGTTTAAGGATGAGTGACAATGAGGAAGGTAGGAACTGTGTGAGTACCCTGAGCTGGCTAGCTAGGTAGTGAGAAGAACATTTTTGCAAAATGCAGTGAGAATAATATTGCAGAAGGATCAGTCTGCATCATTCAATTAAGGTACCACTTGAATTGTATTAGGACGATGTTGCTTCAGTTTCTGATATGTAAACTTTTGTGCTCTGGGGAGTCATAATCTCTTACTTTGAGGCTGTACCCAGCTGACATTCCTGAAGCTGATTCGCTCTGCCCCTCCACTGCGCTTCAATCTTTTACAGAGAGCACTATGCGAGGAAACAGGAAACTGTCAGTTGGCCTAAAAGATTACATACTAGTATCTTAGCTGACCTTATTTGCATCACTTAGAGCCAATTGAAGGGAGAAGGGACTAGCACAGCCTGCTCTGTGCATATCAGTATAGGGAAGTAAGACTCGATTTAACTAGTGTTGCAGCAATTGCTCTGTAGTCAAGGTGAGTCACTCAAATTGTCTCCTACAGGTGAATCCACCCTTATGGCCTTGCTGATGACAGCTAACATAACCTCTCTCTTGGGCTGCCTACATTTCCCACCTGCAGCTCTTCTTGGCAGATATTCTATGTTCCTAGTACCTCTGACATGGTGGAGTATGGACTGAAACTTTGGTTTTATTCCCACAGCTTCATGGACTGACCTCTCCGAGTTCCTTGTCCAGCCTCCCAGGCTTTCCTTTAACATATAGGTGGAAGACTCCTAGAGGTTAGGCAGTCCAAGATCAACACCCCAGCAGGTCTTATGTCTGATGAGATTGCTCTCTGTTTCCAAGATGGTGCCTGGTCGCTGTTCCTCTGGAGAGGGGTGCTGTGATCTCTTGTGGCAGAAAGCCAAGAACTGAGGACTAGAATATGCCTTCCAAGTCACACTCCCAGTAAACCTCCCCTTCTAAATAAGACTCACTTCTGGACATGAGAACTTTGAGGGACATTTTAGATATAAGCCAAAATGTTCCACCCGTGTCTTAAAAGGCTCATATCCATCTTGTGCAAAATACATTTAGTCCATCTCTTGCCAAAGTCTTTAACAATTCCAGTATTGCTGAAAATCACAAATCCAAAGTTTCCTTTGAGACTCAAGGCAAACTCTTATCTCTGTAAAATTCATAAAGAAAGCTCGACATATCCAACATACAATGACACAGGGTAAATATCCCAATTGTAAAAGGGAGGGATAGGGGAATATGTAGAAATTGGACCAAAGCAAGAATGAAACCCAGTAAGTAGCACAGTAAGCATTAAATCCTGTAGATACATGTCTATCACTTATGGTAAATTATGATGAGATGTGAGCTTCAATATGTTTGAATAGCTCTGCTATTGGGTTGGTGGTTGCAGCCCATGCAATCTCTCTCTGGAAAGGTTCAGATCACTATCGTACTCCTAATTCCTGGTATCCCCATATTACTGCTGTCTCCAACTTCTGAGTCCTCTACCGCACCTTTGGCTTCATCCCCACAGCTTCATGCATCACCTCTCAGGGGCACCTGGTAGATACTGTGACCTCATCACACATTTTTTTGCCTGAAATGTGAGTGGAAGCCTCCATTGTTCTACTCTTGCATTCTCTGTGTGAAAAACCAGCACCCTGTGAATGACACCAGTGTCTGCCATCAGCATACGTAGTAGCCTGCCTGTCAGGGATCAAAGCCGCAGCAGCAGCCTCTGAGGGCTGGGATGCCTGGGGTTAGTGAAGTGAATCCATGGGATCAGTTCCCTAGGAGGCCCTTCTCGAGTAGTCAGTCATCCCAGGGAATCTCTTCTCAAATGGAAAATTTAGAGTTTGACACCCTGGAGTCTGTGATGAACAGGCTCTTCTTGTTTTCTGAGATGCCCTCAGAGCATTTTTCCTATTGTTCTGATGTAAAGTACTTGGCTTCTTTTTAATTCTCACCTTTTCAGCAAGAAAACGCTCCTTTGCCCCACTCTCCTTTGTTCCAGCTTTACAGGTGTTTCCTTTCTGGTGAAAACTACAAACTTTTAGAAGGATGTAAGAAGATGCAATAAGAAAAAGATTGTGTGAAAGAAAAATTAGAAAGCAAAAAAGAGCTTTGGAATTTAAAATATGTATACAGAAACTAAAACTTCCACAAAACATTAGAAGATTGAGTTAATAAAATAACCCCTGACCATAAAAGTTAAAGAGCAACAGACAATACATGAGAGGCTTAGAAATACTTTTAGTAAGAATTCTCAAAAGATTGGCAAATACAGAGGTAAAAACAAAGCTATCAAAGAAATTACACCAAAAATTTCTCCAAAAGCCAGTCTGTGCCCTCCTGTGAGCCAAAGGCAGCCATGTAGGCCAAAAGGAGAACCAAGAAACCAAGGTGCACCCTCTCATGAGCCAGTTGGCAGGCAGGTTAGGAGACAGAAAGAGCATGGCCACCTCCCACCCCTCCTGCCCCCATAAGCAACCAGCTGATTCGGAGCAATGCAGGGTGAGATGATAGCAACTGCAGTAAAAATAAACAACTTAATGCTTGTATTGTTTGATTGACTTTGCAGGTCTAATGCTGGTAGTCTGAGCATCTATTTAGAGGATAACAATATGCAATATAGCAACTCTGAGGGAATTCCTTCTGTCTTGTTTTTGAAATCCAATATTGTTGTCACTGTTTTGTTTTGTTCCATTTTGTTTTGTTCCATTCCCCTTAAAATAAAATAAAAAAACTTCCCAGACCAAAACAGCAACTCACATAGTGTCAGAAAAAAAAAAAAAAAAAAAAAACCAAACCCGCACTAAACACTTTCCCAGAAAATTTCAAAAACACTAAGGACAAAATAGAAGTCTAAAACTTTCTAAAGAAATAGGTCATCTACAAAAGAACAAGAAGCAGAACAGCTTCTGATTCTCAGGAGCAAACTGGATACCAGAGAAAAACCAGGAAATACCTTCAGCATTTTGCAAAAAAAATTTCAATGCATAATTCTAAACTTGACCATAATATCAATTAAATGTGAGGATATAATGAAAGGACTCCATTGCTCTCTTTCTTCATTGGTTTCCTCAAATAGCTAAACAAGAATTCATGTGCAAGAAGCTGTGAGTTTTATAAAAGCAAAGATTGTCCTCTCACCATCCCTATTAAACTTCATACTGAAATTCCCAGCCAATGAAATAAGATAATAAAAAGAAACAAAACATATACAAATTATTCCTACTTTCAGGTAATATAATTCTCTATGTAGAAATTTCTAAGAAATTTGTAAAACTGCTCCTAAAACTATGAGGTATGTTTAGCAAGATAGCAGAATACTAGTATTGAGCAATTAAAACAAAAACATGAAGGAAATTATTTAATATAGCTTTAAAAATAGTATATAGTTAACAAAATATGTAGTTTCTATATACTAAAAACTATAAAATGTTCAATAGAGAAATAAAATATGGCCTAAATAAATGGAAGACATACAATATTCATGGACCTGATCATTCAATATTGTTCTGATGTTATTTATTCCCTCATTAATGTATAGGTACCACAGATCTCAAAACCACAGAAATTTTTCTAGTAAATATTGACAAGATGATGCTAAAATGTATGTGGAAAAACAAAAGGACTACAAAAGCCTAAACAATTTTGAAAAGAAAAAAGTTGGAGCAATCACTTTATCTTCAGGGCGAATGCTAAGTCCAGGGTGATAAGGACAAAGTGACACTGGTGAATAGATGCATAAAACAGTGGAGAAAAGTAAAAAGTCTAAAGTAGACCCACATAAATATGGGAAACTGACTCTTTAAAGTTATAAAGAGATTTATTCAGGTTCACGGTTCTACATACTTTGTTTTTTTGTTTGTTTGGGTTTTTTGTGGTACCAGGGATTGAACTCATGACCTTGCACTTGCCAGGCAGGTGCTTATGCCACTGAGCTAAATCCCCAGCCCCTGGTTCACAGTTCTAATCCAAGTTGAAGTTGTCATATGGCGATGGCCTGCTTGCTGACAGAGTCCCCAGGTGGTGCAGGGTCTCATAAGGTGAGATAAAAGAAGCGTTTCAGTTGACCTTGACAAAGTTATGAATGCAATTCAATGGAAAAGGAAGAATCTTTTCGATAAATGATGTTGAAACAACCGGACATCCTTCATAGATAGATGAACTTTGACCTAAACTTCATGCCTTATACAAAATTTTATTCAAGAAAACAAAGGAAAGTGTAAAATATAAAACTTTTAGAAGAAAAGAAAGAAAACATTTCTGACTTGAGGTTAAGCAGAGTTTTTAGATATAACACCAAAGGCATAATGTATAAAACAAAAAATTTGACAAACTAAATTTTTTAAAAAATTCAGCTTTTCTATTGTATATAGTAATATTTCATTGTAATTTCATTTTATTTGCTTGATGGTTGTAGTGGATTGATGAATGGTGGTCAACTTGTAATACCAGCTGAACTGAATCAGCATGGTGCTGAGTGCAGATGGCCTACCTGAGGATTGTTGCCAAAATAAAAAGAACCATAGAGGAAGTAGTGTTGTTGCTTCTCCTGTTGCCATTGGCTTTCCTGGAGGACCTTGTCAAGCTTCCTTCCTGATATGAACTTGGCTGTTATCAGAGGAGCTCAGGACCTTGTTATCACTGAGAATAGCGTAGGGGAACTCTGATCCTTATTTTTAGCATCGCTTCCTGGCTCTGGAGGGAAAGATGGTGTGCTATTCAATCTTGGCAGAGCCAGTCATGTTTCCTAATATGAACTCGGCTGTTCTCACTGTTGGAGGAGCTCAGGACTTCATTTTCACTGAGAATGGCTGTGGTAATTTTCAGGGGAGGTCTGGTCCTTACTTTGAGCGTTGCTTCCTGGCTCCAGTGTAGAACCTTCAGCCTACTTGCACAGATCCTTCATCCTGCTGGCGCAGACTTTCTAGCTTCCACTGATGACCTTTGGGCTTTCCCAATTAGGATCTGTGAAACAGTTGTATGAGACATTGTCATAGATTCTAGGTCTTCAGCTGGACTCATGTAGGATGTTGCCACAGGATCCAGACCCTCAGCTGGATTCTTTGGGGTCTTAACAGTGTGGACAGATTTCCTGCATTTTCTTTGTATTTGACTCTTTGGGTGGCCATTATAAAATGATACTACAATGTGTTCTGTATGTAATTGTTTTCCTTGAAAACCCTGACTACAACAATGGTCAGTGATGATGAGAATCTTTTCATGTGCACTGAACTACATTCCCCAATCCTTTGTTTCATTTCTTATTCTGAGACACGATCTCACTAAGTCACTAGGTTGTCCATGCCGGACTCAAACTTGTGATCTTTCTGACTCAGCCTCCCAGAGAGCTAAGACTAGACATGTGTGCCATTACATATGAGCTTTTTGAGGATATATTTAAGTCATAGCAGGTGATAGCATGGCTTAAAGATTATCAGAGAAGTACTTGATAGAGCAAGGACAAAAGCAAAGGGCTAATGCCAGTATGGGAAATACTCAATGTTAAATCAGCTCTTCCCTCTTTGGGGAGACAGAGTCTCACTATGTAGTCCAGGCTGGCTCAGAGCTCATGTCCTACTGCCTCAGCCTACTGAGTGTAGAGGAACCAGGTTTCACTATTCACTTGCTATTACCCTTGAGCAAGTCCAATTTTCTCTTTTGTAACTGTTTAATTATAATACAAGCCAACTGTCAGTTTTATGAGAATGAATGTGATACAACTCGAAAATGCTTAATACAGTACCTGATACAGACACTCAAGAAATATTAATAATGTCTGATTCCCTGTATTTTATACAAATTTTCTCCCATTTCTTACATAGGACAGCACAAGTTTAGGGAGAAGTTTTGTCATATGTGGTCAACCTAGTTACATGTTTATTCTCTGTTGCAAATCATCAGCCGCCTGCCTAATCTCTTCATGGCTGCCTGCATCTCCCCATTCCTCAGGGTGTAGATCATGGGGTTGAGCATGGGGGTCATGACTGTGTGGCTGATGGACACAGCTTTGTCCAAGGGGAAGGGGGTGAAGGGCCGGGCATAGATGTAAATGCTTGGGACAAAGGTCATGGACACCACGACGATGTG
>PVLA01014940.1:0-27851 GCA_004027455.1 Hydrochoerus hydrochaeris
CTGGGAGCAGAACAGGAGTGCCTGCCCCAATCTCCCATCTCTTTCAGTTAGCTACTCATAATCACCTTCCACATCTTCTCTGCCACAGAAAATGACTGGGTCTGCTGCAGGTAAGTTTCCCTCTGGCTCATTATCAGTGTTGCTGAGAGTACACTCAGGATCTTCTTCCTGGCCTCCTACTTAACTGTGAATTCACTGAAGTTAGCTCTATCTGCCTCACAACTGGTAAGAACAGAAAATATTCAAATTCTGCTTAGAAACAAAGATGTGTGCATTTAAATGAAGGTTAGCATGGGACACTGGTTTCCCGTTTCACCAATAAGAACAGAACCACAGCCTCCTCTGCAGTAGTTTACACTTCCCCCACCCTTCGTGGTGTCCTTACTTCCCTCCTGCAGCAGTTCCTCAGGAGCTCCTAGTATGGTGAGCCAAAAATCCATTCCATGGCTTTTGCCAAAACTGCAATTACCAAGCTGCCAGTGCCAAAACCCAGTTCCACTTCTAAAACAGTAGTCTTTAATTTGGGCCCTACCTCCAGACTGAACCACCTTAGAAACAAGAAATGGGAATTTTCCAATCTGGAAATAGTTCTTACTGAAAACGCTTGACATGCTCTCTTTGACTAAGCCAGTCAGACCAACTTCACTCACACACATCTAAATTAGGACACAGAACGTGCTTGCGGTAGAGGATGCAGATACTAAAATTTTACCCACCCCACAAAATTCCATTCTCAGATGGAACATTTTTGTTTAGCATCTTCCATCACCAAAAGGAAGTCACCACCTCTATTGGGGGGGAACAACCACAACAGCAATTTTGTGCAGCAAGACGGACCCGCCACACACACCCCCCATCATTGGAGGTTCAATCTCACAGATGGGGTCCATGCTGTGTTTAAAAAAAAAAAAAAAGTGATAAGCAGAACCAAAGCTTCAAGGTCAAAAGGGGAAAGCAGGCAGCAATATGAGTTTTAGGATCTCACTGAAAATGTTTCCCATCGCTAATGTACACAAAATTAACGCAAAAACCCTTCTTGACCTTGTCCCAGTGTTCCTGAGCATTAAACTTCAACTTCCACTCTGCATTTGACATTTTATGCTGAAAAGCGTATCTCTCTGCCCTTTTAAGTAAACCTGAATAGAAAAGGAAAAATAAAATCCTCAAGCTAACTTCTAGAACAAAATATTACAAGAGTTAAAATTTTAAACTGTTTCCTATAAATTTATTAAGTTTTGTGAACCAACTCACAGAAATTTCTAAAATACATATTTTTAGGAAACATTCATTAGGCCCCACTTGAAAAAGATGACCCACTACAACGAAAATTCAGAGAACACAACTTAATGATAGTTAAAATTAAAAAAGAAAAAAAAAGGTAAATCTTAACTTCCTTTTCCTACAACAGGGATTTTTACAGCCATTACCATCAGTATGCACAGCAGGGAAAATTTTGAACCCAAACATATAGTGCGTATACATTTGTAAGCCACTGATGTAATTGTTGAGCATGACTTTTTTTAAGAATCTTTTTTCATGATCCCATAACTCACAAATAAAAGATATCCTAGAATCTAAAACCAATCATGAAAGGAAGCATTCTCACAAATGCTACCAAGCCCCTTAAGTAACTCTGGAAGACATAATGAATTCTGAATGCAGAAAGGGTAAAAAGGTAAACAAAGTGCAGCTGAAGTCTTGCTTGCCTAACACAAAGTAACCGCTGTCTTCTGTACTCTCTCCACTACCGACACAAACACATTTCCATGACATTCTGCTTTACATCAACATTATTATATCCCACTCACCTGAAATAGGTTTAAGGTAGCATTTCACCAGCTGCCTGGGTCCTTTCTTTGCCCCATATCATCATTCTTTACATAAACTGTAGCTGAATTCTCAAATCCTATTTTTAAACATAGCACACCTCTTTATGTCCAGTTACATGCATTCCCATGCACTTAATTCCCATGCACTTGCTCAGGAAACAGATCCAGGTACTGCTTTAAAAGAGCATTCCATCCAGTTTTTTTCATTTTTGTTGGTAACTTTCCTGATACAAAATAGTCCAATGACTTCAACAGAGAAGTATTCACTATCTCCTTGTGATTACAGATACCCATGGGGGAGGGGTGTCTGAAAAAAAGTAAGGTTCATGGATGTTTCCACATTCCCTCTCCCAAAGAAAGTTAGTTCAATATACGGGGATATCATGCAAATACAGAAAAACAGGAAGGAAAAAGGGAAAAAGCCACACCAAAGCCAACTAATCTGCCCGACAGACCAGTGAACCATCAGCATAGTAATTAAAACCAGAATCATGAAAAGCCAAGCAAACTTGAAAGAGGTGCAAACATTCATAACAAGTGGAGGGGACTCATGGATTTAATTATTTCCACTGTACATGACAATTAAGAATAAGTGGTGGAAAACCACAAGACAGCAGACAGTAAAGAAAAAAGTTAAACGCTGATTGCCATTAATGTTAATGACAGGAATTTCTAATACCTGCTATGAGCTACTGTGTAATAAAAAAACGAATTGCTCTCCCAGTGAATAAATGAATGCACTCATGAAAGTCAGGTTCTTTTGGAACCACATTTAAAGTCCTTCATACCAGCAAAACAACATTCACCAACTAGATACTTCAATGCACATGTAACAGGATGAAAGAGGCTGAACCTCTTCAAAGGTTCCAATCACCACCTGACAACAATTCCAGAGACTTAGCCCTAGACAGGAAATTCACTTAATAATTTGTTATTGGAAATGCCATCAGCTGAATAACTACAATAAGTAGTTACTAAACATATCTTGCATGTATCGCCCCAAGTGCTCAGAACTCACCCCAGGTTGTAGAGTTCCGTGACAGGGCACAGTCAACCCAGGCAAGCTCCCTTCCAAATCCTATGTTCTCAACCTAGTCAACATGAGCCTTCCAGCTCCCCATGGCTGAATTAAACCAGAACGTTACCCCTGTAACTGAGAAAACACAAAGAAATGGATGACTCTTCAGAAAATCTCCATCCCAGGGGACTAAAGGCTGAATTTAATAATTTAAGGAAAAGAAATGACATAAAAGCTTTTTTAAAAAATGTATAAAATCCACACATGGTCTAAATTTCATCCCTAACAATGCAATAGTAATAAGGCAGCAGCAACGTTATAAATTGAATTTTGGCTGAAAATTCCCCAAGAGGTTGAACAACTTTCCCACATACTGTCTAATTCCTATGGAAAGCCCTTTTCCAATTACACAGGCAACAGACAAGAATAAAATCAGTACAAGATCAACAGATGGTACTCTATACTTTTAACAAAGGTTCTAAAATCAGAGTCCAACTTTGCCATAACAACAACATGAACAGAGTTTTTCTTATCTACATCACTTTTTCTATGGCAGAGTAAGCAGGCAGAGGTGATGAACTGGTGGTAGTCTCACAAGATACTCAGTTATACATCCCTAATTAAGAGTATTAAGCTATACTTAATTCCTAAATCTGTACCAGTAACTTGTTAAATAGCCTCAAAAGAAGCTTGCCTATACAATGAAAAAGTCTAATTCTATAAAGCTTAGAGAAAGCACTTATACTAGAATCTAAGAACTGTCCCAGGGAAGCAGTAGCCAAATCTGCCAGCTCCCATCCCTGTGCATGGAAAACAGCTGCAACATCAAAAAAGCAAATTATAGAGAAAATTCACATTTGATGTGCATTATGTGATTTTTTTTTTTTACAACGACAGCAAATTTGCTTCTCTAATTAAATTAAGGCTTTGGCAAAAAATTATAGTCTAGCTTCAAGAATCCATCAGGAAAAGATGAAGGACAGAAATTCAAACATCACATAGAGATCCAAGTGTTTTAAAACATACTGAATATTATATTTAATACTGTTTTTACAGAACACTCAACACAGTTAATATTAATTTTAGTATCAGTTGATGTCTACAACACTGCTTGAATTTGAAATTAAAACCATTACTGCATGTCAGAAACCTTTGAAGGAAAGGGTAAGCTGGCATTAAAATTCTTTGTGTATGAATACACAAAGCTATGTGCTAAGGAGTTATACAAACAATTCCAGTCAACACCAAATAATGAGTATATTTAAGGGAAGAAATGGTCATGGATTACTTATTGGAAAATCAGAGCACCTGAGGCCTAAATTTGAAGTGACTGCAAAACCTCACAAACTTACTTTAAAAACATAAATTGTGGCCAGGTATGGTAGTGCACACCTGCAACCCTTCCCCTCAGGAGACTGTGGCAGGAGGATCAGTTTGCATTTCAGGCCAGCCTGGGATACATACCTAGACCCTGTCTCAAAAAACAAGTACACTGAGGATATTCAGAAATGCATTTTTTTTTTTAAAGCCAGGATTCTCTGTAGACTTTACTGTACCACTCAAGCATCACTGAGTAAAATTAATAGAGAATTACTCAACATCTTTCTCTGACATTTACTTTTCAGTACTAATTTAAGGACTGGACACTATTATGAAAGTGATTTTCACAACCACCACTGGAAATGATAAAATCACAACTCACTCCCAAGTACCAAATTATTTTGGGCTCCCTTACAAAAGCAAACTTTACACTGGACTGCCTGGGGGCAATGAAAGATGACTCACAAGATCCACTCCACAGGAACCACAGCTCAATCTTAAAGCTGCAGCTGTTTTTTTTTTTGGGGGGGGGCCGGGGGGTGGACCGCTCGCAGGTAAATCTTAAGAGTAGCATGCATAAGGACAAATGTAGGCACTGAAGCTATTCTCCAGTTATTAATTGCTTTGGTTTTAATTCAACGATCCACTACTGTCTTTTCCTTGTCTGGCTGGCTTATGGTCTTGTGATCACGATGCCAAGATCAATGCACATTAGTCTAAACAGTTTGATCTTACCCAGACCCTGCTTCTGTCAAAGATAACTAAAGAGCAACATTAACTCAAAGAACATCTGCTAAACGTTGGGAGGACACAGTAACAGGCTAGCAGGCCTCCCTTCCTCCCCTCAGTGGAACCACCTGTAGCCCAAGCCTCTTTGATGTACAATAATGTAATCTGATACCAAGAGACAACCATATTTTCAGTGCATATCCAACTCTTTAACATACCCTTGATCCAGTTTGAGGAGACTTTTTAATATGACAATCACCATCTCTGAATTCCACCAGTAATAATAATGTCCACCAAAATTGTAGGACTCATTGGGTTACACGCACAGAGAACTTAATGGCACACTGCCTTAGAGCTGTGATGGGAAAATCCCAGAAATCATAAAAGCAAACTTAAAATAAGAGTGTTGTTGTTGTTCACTCCTAAACTAGCAATGCAAGAATAAAGCAGGCACTTAACACAGCAATCATCACTACTGTACCTTCCAGGGACTCAATTAAGCATTGAAATCAAAGCACCTAGAGCAGTCATACACATCAACTTCATCTCTCCACACTATCCTGGAGTGCATTCACACAAACCCACATGGTCTGCGGTGCACAATAATACATTATAACCTTGCGGGGCCACCATCATAGACACAGTCTGTTCCTGACTATCCTGTTATATGACGTTGGTAAAGTGTAAATAACAGGTAAAACCGAATACAGAATAAATACTGGCATGATCAACATGTTGTTCCTTTCTTCACAGGAGAAGGCAGTCAGATAATCTTACTGAAAACACAGGGCTAACCTAAGGACGTAGTTCAGTTGTGGAGCAGTAGCCTAGCACGTGGATGGCAATGGTGTCTGTCACCAACCACCAAGACTACTAGCACTAACTAGTCCCGTAATTTCAATTAACTAGGAAAGTTGATAGGACACTCCATGAATTTTAAAGTTATATACAAATTAAAGCTTATCAAAAAGATTAAGGAAAGGAAGTGTATGCTTTGACCAATTCATTCCTTTTCTCTACAGGAATCTTAAATACAAAGATTTAAGCTTTTGAGAGTTTTCAGTAGCTACCTGTAATAGTAGCTAATTACAGCAAACCCCATGATAACCTAGGTGCTGACAAACTACAACAGACAACGCAGTACAGTGGCTGAGCTGGATAAACCCGGGAGATGACAGACCCTAGGTGAACACCTGCTCTGTCACAGTCCCACAACGGACAACTCACTCCACCGGGTGGCACATGTAAACATGCAACGCGGAGCTACCACTGTTCTCAGAGTTTCAATATTTTAATTCAGCGGCACTGCAGGAGAACAAGCACTTAATTACAAAGAAAGACACAGGTATTATAAAGCAAGAATGAGAACAGTCTATGCAATATCTTGAGGGCTTTGATAAAACTTCCCCCCCCACTTCCTTTTTTGGTATTTCACTCGGCTACTTGAAAAAAAAATAACTAATAATAGTGAATATTCATTACTGGCACAAATGCTGTTGTCTTCTTATGCAGAGTTTCTAAACATTCTACAATGAATGCAAATTACCCTTCAAGTCTGGAATCAGGTACAGAAGTGCTTCAAAATTTTACTCTTCTATTATCTGAGCCTTTCTCAGCACTGCACATTTTCCCTAATACTTAACTTCATGTGTTTCAACATTTATTAAGTATTGGTCGGTGCAGGTACTACACGGTCCTGCCAGTGCCAGAGCACTACTCTGAACTCACCCTTCCTTCGATAGGATTGCTCTCTTCCGTCACCGTCAGGTGAATGTCCAGCATGACATTCACCTGAGCTTTTCTGGTGATCAAACAGAAAGTGCTGCCAAGGAAGTGTGGCAAGTTTTGGGACAGTACTGCTGAATACTCCAGAGGCCAGGGTCCATGAGGGATAAGCAAGTTTTCGGCCTGGAGGTGGGGACTTGCCCTAGTACACTCTGCTTCCTTACCTGTTGCAGAGAAGCGGAAAGCCCTTCGCCTGCTAATGCTAAGTAAAATCCTGCCTAGGCATTCAGCTTCTTTAATTGCCCCCATCAAAATGTGCGAGCGTAAAAAAGAACATGCGGGAGGAAGGAACAATCATGGAAATAGACGCACAGAGCAAAGAGAAGACATGGGCTGTGTAGCAAAGAGAAGACATGGGCGTGGAAGAGCGCTGCTATTTCGGCACGAATGTTTTATACTTTTCCATCAAACAGGGAAATATCTCAAAATTGCACAAAAGAAACCATCAAAAACTTTTACATAACAGTGAAAATAACACTTTTCTAACATCACACGGGCAGGAAGGAGAGCGTGGGTAGAGAAGAAAAAAGACTTCCTTTTGAAAATAGTCTCTTTTGTTTTGCCTTTTTTTAAAGGAGGTAAACGTCATTGGACATATGAAGTAATTGATATTTATACACACACACACACACACACACAGCTTCCTGCCTCGCCTCAGTGGTCAGGAATTTTGACTATTAACTCCTTCTGTAGAGACTGACATGCCTGCATACCCAGCTTAGCTACAAATGCCAATGAACAACCCTCAAGAGAGTTCAAGGTTCACGACTAGATACAGTGACCATCTTACATTTAACACACAGATGCTGCCCACTCAGTATCAAACAAGACACATTTTCCGACCTGCTAGGAGCCAAGGAAAAGTGTTAAAAAGAAAGAAAAAAAGAGACAAAAAAAAAAAAGCTTACATTATTGCTTTATGAACTTTTCCCATATCCGCACGTGAAAAGGGGAAGGCTTTATAATCCTGGGACTGGCAAGGCTGCTCTCTTTTTTTCACTAGCACAAGACCAACTCAACTGCCCCTACCTACATGGTCATGTATCAGGTCAAACACAGGTAAAGAAAAGTTAAGTGTCCTTCATATCTGCCTCAGACACCCAGCTGATGGTTTTACCTGCTTCAAAGCCTTCTTCGTTTGTAAAAATAAAGGGGCAAAGACTTGCTCAGCAACAAATTTATAGCTACGGAAAAAAAAAAATCACAGCATCTGCACTATGGAACACATAGTTCTTCAATCAAGAATACACAGGAGTGATTACAAGTAACAGAAAGTGATTTTTCCCCCTCACTTAACATATGGAACCACTCAGAATAATGAAAATAAGTTAACCTTTGTCTGTTAAAAGGTATTTCCTAATGAAGTTCTCCAATGCTGACTGAATATTAAAATAAACCAAACACGTAAGACACACATGATCCTGGATAGATGTAACTATATTCCCCCAAAATTTTACTTCATTTTTTTTTAAACTATCATCCTAAATTTTAACAGCAAACCAATGCTGATTTAGAATACTGAAAAGGGGTGTGATTTTAACAAGCTCCAGAAACAGGTTTTCAACATGAGGAAATTAGTACAGCATTCTTTCCCTGGGCAAAATGGTTTCCTTGCAAACACCTCATTATCTGTCATCATATACAAGTAGTTACAAATGTTGTTTTACATGTACATCTACAAAGTGCACCTTTCTGAAAGGTAGCAAGTATTACTTCTGGAGATGACAAAAGTAGTTCAGTTTAAAATTTCAAAAGCCAAGAGTATATAATTTTAGATTTGTTTTTAAAATAAACAGGAATACAATGAATGTTTGGACACGGCCAATTATTCCTCAAACAAAGATAGCTCAAAACACATGAAGAATTTGGAGCTGATGAACTTCCTAATGCAACCACCCCCGGCAGCAATCAGGCTGCTGGGCTCCTAGTTTTCAGCTTCGGGGATGGAAGCCCAGCCACCTGGATAGTGGAACAGCCACATGTACACCCAAAGGAAGAGGACACACGGCACCTGTCCCAACACAGGCACAGCAAAGACAAGTGGCTGAAGTACAAGAACAGGGCACAGTGCTCAGCACTGCCCTGCAGAAAGGGCAGCAGACACCAGGCAAGCAGAGAAAGAAAGAGGAACCATAGCAGGACAGGGTGCAGACTTGAAGCAAAGTAAAACAATGTCCCTGGCGCACAGGGATTGGACAGAACTTCTGAAGGACCATCAAATGTGTTAGATGCTAACTTAACTGCAAGCATCTGCCATCATCAAAATGACTCTGACACTTCTAAAAGTTGTTTTCAAAATCAGAGGTGTGGATAAATTAGAAACCCCAGGGCCACCCGCCAGTGCTACCCATCTGAAGTATACTGGCTTTCGATTACCACGTGTAACATCAAGAGAAAAAAGGGCTGCAAAGGGATTAATAATCTGCATCAAGAAGAAATCCCACTGGTTTAAATTCCACTAACGTCTGGAAAGTCAACCAATGAAAATAATGAGCCTAGGTGATACTATCCACAACTGTATTCCAATTCTCTTAAATGGCAGACCATTTTGACTAGCAACTGCAATCTATGTCCATGGTTTTTATTGGTACTTACGTATTATTACTTCTCTCAAAATTTCAAAAAGATCTACTGTATCTTCAGTGGCAAGGTCTCTCAATTGCTACAGTAATAAACACCAAAGATGCTCTCCAGGAGCCTTTTTGTAAACACGTCTTATTTGACCACTCCAGAAGCCAAAGCTGAGACTCCAAATGCCAAACGCAACACAGCAAAAGGAACAGCCCAGGATCAAATGACTGGAGCTGAGATGACTATGTAAATGAAGCCAGACCTAAAGTTTTTGCTTGAGAACTAAAAGAGGGGGCCCAAAAAGTGATGGTACTGGAAAAAAACCGAGAGAATGCTGAGTATTATTCCCTTCGACCCACACTATACATATACATATGCATATGCATATATTAAAACCATCTTTATGGAAACAACTGGTAAGAAACATTCTCCAAGTCACCCCATAAGAACTCAAGAAGGGCTCAGGTTTCCACTGTGATGCAAGCCAGACCCCTGCAACTACACGGTCAAATTTGCATACATTCTGCAGCACACAGAAGATGCCCTCCAGAGCCACAGATCTGTTAATGTATGATTTACTGTAATTAAGCAACACAGTGTAGAAGCTTTAATTAGAGAAGGCTGCAGTGTCTTCATGCTGTCAGATCAGTGCCTATTCGCACGTCCACACAAGACTCACAGGCTCGAGAGCACCTCTGCATATCCTCGGCACGCCTTCCATTGGGTTTATGGACTGTGGCACACAGGAAATCCCCGTGTTAAAGACTTGCCTATTTGTTCTGTTCTGTGTGTGCATCCTAAGCTAGTATGCACAGGGGCAAAGAGCCAGCTCCTCTGCACCTGTAAGAACTACCATCACATCAGTGTATGTCTCCCTTGGCCCCAGATCCTCTGCCACTCCTGTTAGTGGGCCAGTGTTGAATCTCTTCCCCGATCACACTTAATGCAATCTCCATTTCCTGTTATTCTCTTTTACCTACACACTCTAAACCAATCTAAATGCTCAACTAGACATTATAGAACTGCAGAGAGAGTAAATAATATAGAGTATGTCCATTTTAAAATGAATTCTGCACATAGATAGTGATGAGCATTGTACAATACCATACAGCTGAGGGCAAGACATGCTAAGTGGAAGAAGCCAGGCACACGAGGCCACATAGTGCATGATCCCCTTTATATGAAATGTCCACAGCAGGAATATCTATAGTGACAGTATATTAGTGTTGGCCAGAGACCAGGAACCACTCACAGAGGATGCCTGTTAATCGGTACAAAGTTTCTAGGGAAATGGGTCTAAAACTAGGTCATGGTACAGTTCAATTTTAACTATGAATACACTAAAAATAAATTATATATACTTTAAGGACCTGTGCTTTATAATATGTGGATTACATCTCAATGAATACAAGAATATGAGAAGGCACTTTAAAAACGCATAGTGGGGCCAGGGATATATCTCAGAGGCACACACAGGTACCTGCCTGGCAAGTACAAGGCCCTAAGTTTGATTCCTGGCGTAAAAAAAAAAAAAAAAAACCCAACACTATAATTGGCAAAGTGTGGCTCATACCTATAATCCTAGCACTCAGGAGGCTGAGACAGAAGGATCACTCTGAGTTTGAGGTCTGCCTGGGCTACACAAGCCAGTTCAACCCCAGCCTGCACTACGTGGTAAGACCCTGTCTCAAAAAAGGGGATAGGGATAGAGCGAAAACTACTGAAAACTCTAATATTAAAATATGATGCTTTAGCTCAGTTGGCTAAGGCTCCACTCTGTAAACGTGAGATTGTGAGTTCCATGCCAGAGGCAGCAAAAAATAAAAATAAAATAAAATATGGGCCTCAGTTCATATCCACATAGAATATTAATTCCTTTCTGAACTCTTGCAGGGCCTAAACAAGTGGATCCCTCTAAGCTTCTGACAATTTAGTGAGCCTTTTCTTTTGGACCAAGGGATATGAGGAGGCCATGTACACAGACAGTTAGCACCGCCCAGGGTCCCAGCCTCCTCTCTTGGGGCTCAAGGTACAGGCTCTATCACTGTAACAAATACTCTGTCCAAGTACAGTACAGGCAACAAGGCTGGGAACCTTACAGGTAAATTGAACAAAGGTGTTGATTTTTATAGGGCAGGGGTGTGGCTTAATGGTTTAGTGCTTGCCTAGTACCCTGAGCATACTAGACAAGTACTAGTACCATTTAAAAAAAAAAAAAACCAATGGAATATTTATAGCCAGGTATGGTGGTGCACACCTATAATCTCAGGACTCTGGGAGACTAAGAGGATCACAGGTTCATGTCTAAACCTAGGCAACTCTGTATTTAAAAGAGACTCCCTCTATTAAACAATTATTTAATTATAACAGGCAATGATTTTTCATAGAACATTTTTAAAGTCGCCTTTTGAAAACACCATTGTGAAGTAGTCATTCCTCCTAAGACAAGAAAAAGGACAACTGGGAGGGTAATTTTCTTTTTTTTCCCCTGAGAAAGCTTTTGATGTCACCTTCCAACTATGACAGATCTTTGCAAGGCTTGCATCTTTTAGCTGATTCACCAAAAATAGCAACTGCACAGAGAAGTTTCTGACTACACACTTTCCATTATTCATGCTAGGGGGTGTTCAAAATGCTGTTAATTACTTTCTTAATATACATTCTATGCTTTTAATGTACTAAGATGATCAGTTTCTGAAATATACATTGTCCCTTTAATAAACACCAAGCACTTATCTAAGATTGTCAGTCGTCGATGCCATTTATAATCGTAGTTCTGCTAGAAGAAAAATGCACTTAAAGAATTAACATTATTGGAGAGTAAACTGAAAAAAGGAGGGGAACCCACACCCTGACACCACACTTCCTCCGGTAATTTGGTCCTGACCACTGTGTTGTATCAAGCACTGGCCACACAAGTGGATCTACTTAACCATTCCGGTGCTGGCTCAGGATGTGGACTTGGTGGTATTAATGAGCATGAGAGCTTATAACATAGCCTCACTAGACCAAATAACCTCCTGGCCACACAAGTAGAAAAATAATTAAAACAAGCACGATTCTAATTTAGCCTTGTAACCAGATGGTGAATGAAAAAGCAGACAAAGAATCGTTTTGTGAATAACCTGGGGAACAGTCCCTACAGTTTCTTTTTAAAGTTACAGCCTGAGCTGTGAAATCAATGAAAAAAGGTGAATACAAAGGTTCTTGCAAGAATTTAGAGCTACTAAATAGAGCACATATAGGCCCAACTCCCTGAGTCATGACCAGAGAACATCTCTGCTCACTCCTTAAATAAATACCAAGTTTAATTACAGCAAAAACATCAGAAACCAGCAAAAATTAGGGGAGGTCAAGAGTCTGCAGAACACTATTTCAATGTTTGGTGTTGAACATAAAAGAAACATAATGAGTCATCCACATATAGGTGGATCTTGAGGCCACGATGCTGAGTGAAATATGTCAGGCACAGAAGTGTAAATATTACAGGGCTTCTCCTACATGAGAGATGCAAAACAAAACTAATGTAAAGAGCAAAATAAAGAGAGACAGTGGAACATGAGGAGACAGGCTTTGTGGAGATGGGAAGGGAGTTGGGGAGAAGGGGAAGAGGAGATGGGGGAGTAAAAATGATCAATGCGTGACGTGTGTATAGGCCAATTCCCTGAAACAGATGAAGGCAATTACTACATACGGCAGACACATACAAGATATTAAACACAAACACACACACACACACACACACAGTTTTAGAAAGCATGAGAATTAGGAACACAAACATTCATGAAATTGCTACATAGATTTCTTCCCCCAAAACAGAAAACGTTTTTTGCAAGCTTACAGATAACGAATTTAGTCCTTTCACTTCCTCCACCAAGAAGGGTGAAGCTGGCTTCTAAGTGGACAAGTGAAGCAAACATGGTGAAGTAAAAAACAAAGAACCTTAAGGTGGCACGAGAACTCTGCCATCAGCCTGGACACTGGATAAGACGAAACCCAAAAGGCCACCTTGAACTTCAAAGACTATACAAAGTGCACACAGCTTCACTTGCTTATTACAGATAAAAGCTCTCATTTATGAAAGGGGCCTTAGGCATCTGTGTGCCCCCAAATGGGGATGATGGGGAACAACACAAAGAGGCCATCATCAGACAGGCTGGGGTGGGATGGCTGCAGACACACTCCCCGGCCGTGTCACAGTGAACTTGATGCAAGTGAAGAAGTGAAATCCTGAGTAAATTCATTTTAGCACATCACCACGATCAGGTCCAAATTCCATCAGATCCCAGTGGGGTGTCACTTCTCTCTATAATAAACCCTACCAGGCAGCCCCTCAGCAGGGCTCACTTCCCAGACCCACTCCTTCCCTCCCCTTGCAGAATTAATCACAACCACAGAGCAGACCCAGGCCGCAGTCCCAAGGGATGGTACAATGACAATTAAGTGGGGGAAATGCAGGCCTAAGGGGATCCCAAAATAATGCAAACAGATATATTAAAAGCACATTTGTTTCTGCCTTTTTCCTTTCAGGCATCAGCACACAGATGGTTTCTTTAGGATACTAAGCTGTGTCTTTTTGTTTGTTTTGTTGAAACAGGGTCTCGCTATGTAGCTCAGGCTGGCCTGGAACTTGCAGCGGTCCTTCTGCCTTGGTCTCCCTACATGGGTCACAGGTGTGCACCACCACGCCTGGCCTCTAAACTGTATTTCTGACCTATGTCCCTTTCCTTGAGCCAATGGATTCAGAGACTGATGGGGCTTCAGCCCACCCTGAGGGCACTGTATGCTGACAGCCAGAGTGGTAATCAGTTCTGATGATTTTGCAGCTAGAAACAACAGATGCCCTGCTGTGTCACTTCTATCAAAGATAGGACTGCCCAGCTACAGGACCAATGAAGGAATTTTACCTGATGCCAGACCAGCAACTTTCCAGCCACAGACCAAATCGTGCAGACTCTGACTGCAGCACTCCCCACATGTCATAGTACACAGGGTAATCAGGACAAAACTTTTCATGTTTCGAACCTCTCTTGTGCTAACAGACCCAAGCACTTCACAAAATTCAGCTCTCGTCACCATGACAGGTAAGTTTTAGAATTACCTTCAAACTTGAACATCTCAAATAACTTGCCCAACCCCTACAGAAGGTGGCAGAACGGAAGCAGTAATTAGCAAGCAGAGGCATTCAAAGATTTGGAAATACTCTACACATGTGAAGCACACCTGGCCCTGTGCATGATATATATTAAGCATGTGCTCAGTAAACAGCTAACCAACTATTAGTGATGGCTGAAAGGCAGTTTGGGTGTCATTCTGCAAGATCTGTGAGCTTTGAAAAATCCATCTACGAAGGGTTCTGCTTCTTTAGACTTCAGTACACTTTAAGGGGCATGTATTTAACTCAGGACCTAGACCATACATGGTATGAGAACAACTATCCTATTGCTACTCCTATCATCAAGCTGTAAGAAGTTGATCCTCTCAGCTCAGCTCCTACCATTTTTTCCTTCACAAGTTCTCACTCAGGCTAGATTCTCTCCAGGCCTGCTGTAAATATTCACCGGGAATCCACTAACAGGATGGATCAAAGATGACCAGGACAGGGACAGAGAAAAAGGGAGCCTCTGAAAACAATTAGGAATCTCTGTGCTTAGTGTGGGGAAAGAACACAAATGCAGAACACATACAAGTTACACTGACATGGAGGGTGTGTCTAATTGTGGAGTGGGAAAGGCTTCACAGAGGAAGAGACTCAGAGCTTTAGTGATGAGAAGGTAAAAACAGTGAGGCAGAAACTTGGTCTAGGCCTGGCTCTGTGTCACAACACATCCATCTGACTGAATTGACACTTTCTGTACAAAGTGCTGCAAAACCTAATGTCTCCTGTCCTGCTCCTCTGCTCCAAGGCAAATGCTTCGGGCTCTGCTTTACCCCATCAACAGGGTTCCAAATGAGCCCCAAACACTGCTGGCAGATTAGCCAATACACCCCCCTTCACACTCCCAACTTGTACATCTCAGGGTAAATGACCCCATTTCAGCAACAACAACAAAGAGACGGGAGTAAGTACATACTTACGCTCTTAGCAGCCGATCTCAACCTATGTACTTCACTTCGTGTGTGTGTGTGTGTGTGTGTGTGCTGGGGATCAAACTCACAACCTCATGCTTGCCAGACAGGTGCTTATGCCACTAAGCTAAATCCTCAGTTGGACTTTAACAAGCAAAACGATAACCAAAAAAAAAAAAAAAAACTTTAGTAGAAACTTGAACACTGACTTGTTCTTTGATAACAGAAATCTCATTTGTATTATCTGTATTCATCAGTATTGTCTTTACATAGAATATTCGTCCTTTAAAAATTAACAATGAAGGGCTGAAGATGTAATACAGTGGCAGAGTCCTTGCTTAACATGCACAAGGCCCTAGGTTCAATCCTCAACACCAGAAAAATGGTATTAATAATAATTGATGTCAGCTGGGCATAGTGGCACGTGCCTGCAATCCTAGTGCTTAGAAAACTAAGGCAGGAGGACTGCTGAGTTCAAGGTCAGTCTGGCTACACAGTGAGACCCTCTCCCCCTACCCAAAAAAAGTTAATGACTACATATGCAATAACATGATGCTTGAGTATTGATGCTTTGCTACAATACAAAGGGAAAGCAGAGATATAAATCAAGTGAATTAACCATGTCTTGAAATTTATAAAGCCAGGAGAGGGTATGTGGGATTCTATTGCATTTCCAGTACTGCTGCACATGTTTGCAATTAGCCAGAATGAGAAGAGGTAGGACACTCATTTTTCACAGAGCAGATCTAAACCATACAACACACAGGTAGAGCAAGAATTCTCAAACTGTCTACAGGGTCTTCTTGAACTCTTAGCAATTACTCAGGATCCAAAAGAGCTGCTATTTACAAAAGTTCTATACTGTTAATCAACCCACTAAAAATTAAATCAGGAATTAACTATGTCATTAATTTATGTAAAAAATAAAACCATTACACCTTACATAAATAACATATTTTGGGGAAATTTTTCTTTTCCAAAATGAAAAAGAAAATCTTAAGGAAGGAAAAAAAAAAAAAAACAGGTACAGTTTCCACTCCTACAAATCTTGCAAATCTTTTAATAAGTGGCTTAGTAGAAGTCAGCTGGCTCCTCCTTTCTAGATCCAATCTGACCTGATGTCTCATATCAGCTAGCACCTGAACAGCCTCACTGCACATTCAGGGAGGAGAGGAAAAAAGCAGAAAAGAAAAGCATCTTGGTATTCTGGTGACACTAGTCTCTGCCTCACAAAATTCCTGAAAAGGACACCAATGCACTCAGGTATCCCAAAGAAACACAGCTAGATACGGAGGGAAAGCCAGGGAGAAAAGCAGAATTTCTTAGCAGAAATGAGCCTAGCAGGACTCACTTGCTCATTCTTTTCATCGTAAGATGAAGTGAAACACAAGACACAACCACCCAAAGATGACAAAAGGAAGACGTTACCCCAGACAGCCTCCCACCAAAGAGGAAGGTGCTGCGCATAGGTGTAGGTGATAGAAAGTGCCCACAACATTCCTCACTCTAAATGCAAGGCGAGCTCTGATTATCCCACATGCTTCCAGGCTGCCCAGAAAAGCTAGGGAATCAGTGTACTGGGATTCCAGGTGAGCGTTTTTCTTTCAAATTAAGTGCAACACATATTGGTTAGACCACAGTACATCATGGGTAGCAAGTAAGTGGGAGCTTTGCTTTAACTGTGTGTGTATATACACAAATGCTTGCCAAGCATGGGGGTAAACAGGCTATAATTCCAGTACTTGGGAGGCTGAGGCAAAAGGATTCCCTTGAGGCCAGCCTGGACTACACAGTGAGTTCAAAGCCAGTTTGAACTAAACAGTGAGACCCTGTCTCAAACAAAAAATCTCAATCCAGAATTAACCTCACACAAAATAAAAGCCAAATTTTACAAAACTGTAAGACATGTGATCAAGGAAAAAGGGGACCCTAATCCTAGCACTCTGGGAAGCTGGGGCAGGAGGACCGTAATTTTAAGCACAAGATGATGGGACACTTAAGAACTCTGAAATACCCTGTCTCAAAACCAAAAAAAAAAAAAAAAAAAAAAAGGGAATGTACCCAGTGTGAAGGCCCTGGTTTCAATCCCCAGGAGGGGGAAGAAGAGGAAGAAAAAACAAAACGGGTAAATGGAAAAGAGTACCCAAGGAAGAACAGGCAAAGGAGAGGATAGGGAGGTTTCCTGGCTTCTAATTCCTGCAACCAGTCACCCACACACTTACAAAATGCTTGGTCCAGGAGGGCAGGATTTCCCTGGTGCTACAGTACACTGGGCTGAGTTAGCTAGGGTGAGTGAGTGAGTCTGTCTGTGTCTCTCTCTTTCTCTTTCTCTTTCTCTTTCTCTTTCTCTTTCTCTCTCTCTCTCTCTCTCTCTCTCTCTCTCTCTCACACACACACACACACACACAATTCTTGTGATTATGAGAAAGGAAAAGCAAAGAACAATAACAGCTACTCCTACACGACTGGGATATGCTTAATGGATGCAGAAAACAATGCAAAAGAAACACGTTTAGGAAACCAGGCTGTGCCTGCCTACCTAGCAGGCAAACGCCCACCACCCACACAGATCTGAAGAGGACTCTCATACCACAGGGCAGAGGAGTGGGAAAGGAAAACAGTACAAATGATTGTGTTTGGAAATGTACATACAACTAGACTGCTGCAAGTTGGCTGGGGGTAGGGGGAGGTGGGCAGATACTATGACCCACAGCCTACAATCCTGGTGTTTGCCTACACCTTAAGCACTTACTAGAATGAGCATGCATGAAGCCCATACAGCCTAGCCTCAACTGTAACAGATAATTCAGAACAGCTTGGTATTTCTCTCTTGATGGTTTAAGAATATGCTGTTAGGGTTATGTCTGACATTCTAGAATTGGGGGGTGGGGTTGAAGACAATCTAGAAGTACACAGAAATTAGGCATCCTCCTTAAATTCCTCAGCTACTACCTCCCAGGGTTTACAGAGTCTGCATAAGGATGAACCCAAAATGAGCAAACAGCTCCTTAACTTGCTACTTGTTTGAAGTTTGGGTTCAGTCACTGGCTTAATGTAGATGCTTCCTGACCCCTGGCGAAAAATACTGCCCCGCGTTTGAGCTTAATCAAATCCCTCAGAGTCATTAAACACTTACAGTATGCCAGGCAGAATTCTATGGATTTCTCACACGATGAAATATTTGCCAAGCAGAGAGATCCAGTATCTCCCATTGTGAAGGAAAGGAGTGAAAGAAGAATGTGACTTAAAGAACAAACGCCGCTACTATGTGCAGAGCTCTGTGTGTGCCAAGGGACAAGGTACCATAGGAGCACATTTGCAAGTCGATAATAAAGTTGTCCAAGCAGCGATGGACACAGCTCTCGCATGACCAAAGATCTTCAAACTTAAGTATTTCCTGATCAAACATGATTTGAATTGCATTACTGTAACAGTCCTTAGGTAAGTGTACAAGTTAGCCTTAATGAAATGTGTGATTTAATCAATATTCTCAAAACTCTCATGCAGGCCACAAGTACAAACTGGCCAAATTGGAAAAATTAAAAATTGCAGAATTTCTGGGATGCAGCTCATGGGAGACTACATGCTTAGCATAAGCAAGGCCCTGGATTTCATCTCCAGCACCAAAAAACTAAATAAAATAAAATAAAAAGTAGAAAAAATTTTCTTCTAGAATTAAAACCAAAGGCCCTTTTTATCCTCACCCACCTCAAAAGGGGTTGTGGGGGAGATAGACAGACAGAGGTGCAGAGAGATAAGAGACAGAGACAGATGACAGACATGGCTGATTATACTGACAATATTAGAACTCAACATACACTGGGGCAAAGGCTCAGGTCCTCTGTAACTGACAGTATCCAGAAATCAAAATGTAAAATCTTAGAATTTTACCAGGGATTTAGCTCAGTGGCATAAGCACCTGGCCTGACAAGCGCAAGGTGGTGAGTTTGAGCCCCAGTACCACAAAAAAAGTAAAATCTTACAGAGGTCTAGCTAGCTATTTTCTTCCTAAAATTCTTGTGTTTCTGTCATTTTCCATTAGCTTAGAACATATTAATTGCTACAAAATACTACTTTCTGCTAAATATTGAATAAATCAACCTTACTGATCATGATATACTGCCTCCCGTTGCCAAATTCAAATTCTACAATTTCAGAAAACTCCCCCCAAAATGAGGTGGACGAATGAACCAATACCACAAAATTACTGCAAACTGCAGATCAAATGTCATAGGCAAGCTTAAGAAACCAAACCAGTATCATATTGTGTGTCCCTGGTTGATAATACTATCAACTCCTCTTTATTGATCTAGAGACCATATGGTGAATTCTACAAATGAAATACAGAGAGTAATTATTTCCCATATTATCCTTTCTGAATACCATCTAATCTAGCTACTCAAGAAAAGACTTCTGATTAGATAAGGAGGAAACATTTTATGTCATTAGCTATACAGTTTCATCTTGTTTAAGAACTGCATTGTACATAATGAATGCCAGATGAGCTTAAAGCTCAGTAGGTTTCAAAACAACCTCCAAATCACATTATGTAGTCGCTTGATAATGAATAGCCAACGTTTCACCCTCTACTTCAACCCACTTACATGATGGAACCTCTCCTTCTAGCAATCAATCCATTCTGAATGCATATAGACCACAGAGTTTCTTAAAATGTATTTTTCTATCTCGCCCATTCATTCTGTGAACTGCATAATTAAATTCAAGGTTTACCGTCTTACATCGGTCACGGTGTGAAGAATAACAGGGTTAAATCTAGCTTTAATTACTACGTATAACCCAAAACCTTACCTGTGTCTTAATTAAATACTGTATCTTGGAATTCAAAGGAAAATTAAAACAGCAGCTCATTTCCCACAGTCTCTTTAAAAGCAGTCTACACTTTTCTCATTCAGCTTTCCCTGGATGCAGATCCCCACACGAACAAAAGCCAGTGACATCACAGGGCTGAGAAAGTAGCCACCGACAAAAGTTTCAATATCCAAAACATACTGAAAAAACAGTCTGAGACAATAGGAGGAACTGGGGAGCTAAAATTAACCAGGTTCCACCACTAAGACAGTCGTGTGCCATGTTAAAATTACCAGCCAGCATTTACATTGACACACACCCTAACCAGAGGGTGGCAGACAAACGTCCCAAGGCTTACTCCAGTTCAGAGGACAGCCAGGGGGTTGGACTTCTCTGAAATCAAAAGGTAAATGATGCAGCCGGGGCGGGCAGAAAGCTTTGATGACTGCATAACATTAACATAATTTGCACCCACTGATTAGGTAGTTTTTCATTACAGAAAGTTGAAGGGCCGTCGGGGTTAAACTTTTCTTGCTACTCCCTCAAGCCCAGACCTCATTTCTTAATTTTGGTGGAGAAACCACAGACAGATCATCCATCTTACACCCCTAATGGCAGCCAGTGCAGAACTAAGTGGCCTAGGATATAAAGACGACCAAAGACCTCCTTCCCTTCTGCAGTGCTCAAGGAGCAGCCCCGCTCTGGTCTGTCAACATGGACCCATCCTGTTGAAAAACAGAATGAACCATCTGTGCTTACGTTACCAAGAATGTCTCTCTACTATCCTAATCATGCTAGAATGATGGCTATCTCCTCTCCTCCAAGGAACCCAAGAAGCTAACTACCCATTCCCAGCCATGATTTTTTCTTACCCACACCCCCCTCCACCAAGCCTAGAAAACTGATCTGAACGTCTAGGCTGTTTCCTTATGTCCTTTTAATAAAGCCAACCACAGCAAAGAAAACAGAAATTAAGTGGGAAATGCGGAGCTCCTGGCCACTGGGATTCACAGAAGCCCTCGGACGAGCCATTATGACTGTCTGGCTCCAGCTCTTTTCTCAATAACTACCACCCCCTTTCCCGCCGACCCCAGCCACCCTCCAGGATCAAAGACGGCACTTACTGTTTATAACATCCTGGGCAATCCAAGAATCCCAAGAGGTTTTTGTTACCTTTTCCACCCTTGTCTCTGTTCCAAAAAAACATTTTTTTTTTTTTTAAAGCTGGGCAGGCCAGCCCTGCAGTCACACGAGTGAATTAAGCCTGCCCCAGATGACGCCCTCGAAGTCGCCTTGGGTTAAGAGAGGATGGGGTGGGGGCACCTCTGGTGACAAGACAAGAGCATGTGCTTCCCAGGCTTTGTGTCCCCGCCAATGAGCAGTTGGAGAGCTGAGGAGCAAAATGAGCTTCTCTTGTGGTAGACAGATGGCAGCAACAACCACAAGAAAACCAACCAACAACAAGGGAACAAACCTGAAACTTCTTGCTGGATCTTTAAATGTCCCAGGTAGCAAAAAACAAAGACCTGCCTGCCTGCTTCCCTTTGGCATCTCAGTCATCTCTTGAGACACTGCTTCTAGGAAGCCACAGTCTGCCAGCACACCTTACTCCTACATCTGGCTCCTTCTGAGCTCACCTTTCAAGCTGTATTGGCAGATTCTATCTACTTGTCCTCCAGCCGGGCCCTGGAGTTTCAGCTGCTTTTTTCCCCTGATGTTTAAATACAAAACAGGGTTTATTTAATCGTCTGTATTCTCCCAGCTGCCACATTCACTTAATGGGGTAGGGAGAACCATGGGCAAAGCCCAGCACCATCAGCAAATCCCAGTGGTAGAGAAAGCAGGCTTGCATCCAGCTTATTTGTAAATTCTCTCCCAGTCTGGGACAAACATGGCAGAAGGGAGGCATACACTGGGCCTGCTGGGTCACACAAGTAATCCCACCTACTTGGGAGACAGGAGGTCTGCAAGTTCAAAGCTAGGCTAGGCAACAGAGCAAAATCAAAGACAGGAAGGTAGGTATAATAGACAGATGGATGAATGAGGGAAAGGTATAAATACAGACATTCTGGGGGAACGAAAAACCAACTCTGAATAGGGATCCTCACCTCCTCACTGCACCCTCAGTAAGGTCTGAAATACACTAGCTTTATACAACAACCCCACTCCACAGGTACAACCTCCTAAGGGTGAGGGGTGGGGAGCCAGAACAAATACTCAGGTAGCCATGGCATTTTCTCTGACTGGAAATTCTCAACAAGAAAAATTAATTCAACTAAAATATGTGTCCCTGAGCCAACATGTCAGGGACTCAGAAAGTGCCTTCTGGTTGGAATTATGGACCATTAGTCACAAGGTCAGCACTCAGATAACCTGGGGGAAAGTAACCACTAGTGGTCTCTCAAGCAAAAGAAACATTCAGGAGAAAAATTCTGGGGACACAACCAAAGGCAAAAATTTTGAGGGTACAGAGGTGAAGGATGCAACACAGTGGTAGCTTGAGTTCCATCAGCAGCACCAACCCCCAAAAAAGCCTAGGGAGTTTTGGGGGAAACTACTCTCACCACACTGTTTGCTAAATGCTTCCGGTTTCAAACACAAGTATGTCTCTACCTACAAATCCATGCATCACATTTCAATGGCTCCCAGAATTACAGTAAACTATAACCACCCTTGGGAAATCAAACTATTATCCTTCGTGAAACACATTTTCATGCAAAATAGAAGAAAACCTGAAATGTTGCTAATAGTGTCTCTATCGCTCACAGGTAAGATTTTTGAACTGGTCTGAAAGCTGTGTCTTATTTCTTCCTCAAGGGGATTTCAGACAGGGACAGAAGGAAATTAGTGCTGAGTTAGCAATAAAACCACTATCGCTAAATTGATAGAATTGAACTAAATGCATGCAACTATTTCTCATTATAAATCACTCATAGAACAAGAAGTATAGAAATCACAATCAATACTTAACAGCATCTCCAGGGATTGACTCACTTCAGACCGAAATATAGTCACTGGAACTTCCTGGCACTCCCACGACAAAGGCACCACTCTTACCTGCTTTTTATACCTAAGGGAGCGGTGACACGGGCTGTGTCCATGACTTGCTCAAGGACATTCCACAGAGAGAGAGCTGACATTAAAACAAGGTGTCCGACTGGAGCCACTCTCCTGATCAAGTCATTCTAATGTCAAAGCTCTGTGAAAGGCTGAGCTCATTACAGAAATTGATGGCATGCCAGAAGGCAAAGATAAGATCATTCCCTCATTTCCTGCAGTCTGTAATCAGAGGACCATTTCAAATGCTTTATAACAGAAATCTCCCTATTTTGGCCCTTCTCCCTTTCTTTCTCTCAGCTGTCTTGCGTGCACAGCCAGCACTGAAATACGTGGAGCTTCTCTTGGCAGTTTCACACTGACTGAGGGCATACAGCTCTTCAGTTTTTCTGATACCACCTCTTACCGACAAGACCAGTCTTTTCACTTAAGCAGCACCAATAGGGAACACGACTGTTTTTAGCAACAAGAAAAAACCTTAAGATAAGTAAAGAACTGTCTTCAGGCTAGGGATTTAGCTCAGCAGCATAAGCACCTGCCTTGCAAGTGCAAGGTCGTGAGTTCGATCCCCAGTACCAATTTTAAAAAAAAAAACAAAAAACTGTCTTCAGAGCCCGGCATGGTGGGGGCCTGCCTGTAATCCCAGTGCTCAGGAGGCTGAGGCAGGAGGATCACCGCAGGTACAAGGCTACATAACTGAGTTCAAAGTCAGCCTGAACTATATAGTGAAACCCTGTCTTTAAAAAAAAAAAAAAAAAAATGTCTTCGTGATGAAGTATTCCTGCTGGATGATAACCTGTCTGAGCCCAAGCATAGAACAAGCAGGCACCTTCATAAAAACAAATTGTAAAGGTCCCCCCAGTTGTAGTACTGGTTGGTAAAAAAAAACCTGACATTTGTGGGATGAAACTAAACGGAAGCAGGATATGTGCTAATCACCTATGTTCTAATCCTGCACCAGTGTCTGCCCTCAGTCCCAGGGGAATCCATGTGCAGACAGAGGATTAATTTTAAAAGCATGCCTTTCCCCGCTAGCACTACCTACCAGACTGCTATACTTTCCCAGTCCTGATTACAGGATCATACTACACGGCACCACCAAACTGAATCGGAGAAAAAGTCTAAAGAGAAACTGGGCAGAAAAGTCCACTCGTGTGAGATCACTGAGGACAACTGAAATTGCTGGGGGCTGGTAGTACAGCAGTGGCCAGAAGCAGCTGGAGTCACTTCATTACCGTGGCTGTGCCCCTCCCGGCTAAGAAGGTGTTCTGGCCACACTCTAGATACACGGCAGCTCCTGAATATGAGTTTTATGGGTTAACACAGACGCCTTGCTTCCCTCTCCCGTGATTCTCACCATGAAGCGCTAAGCTAGGCATGAGACCGCGACAGTTGCTCTGCTGTGGCAGCAAGGCTCGCTGGCATCTTTCGATCTTGGGGAGCCAGATGGTACACTTGGGGAAAGCAAGGCATTAACCTCGCAAGGTCCACAGTGACGCCCAAGGCCTACAGCTCTCTGGCTCGGCCTCACAGGCCCTGCAGATTGCCTATCAGCCGGCCTCTTACAGAAGTGATGCTTCACTTTGTTTAAGTGTATTGATTCTGCCAGAAAGAAGAGTTAAGACATGTTTTTATTACGTAGTTGGGTTTTTTTTTTTTTTTTTGGAAAAGCCTATCACTCTTTACTGTTTCCTGTGCAATGATTTTTCTACAGTAGCAGGCGCAACTAATCTAGGCCAATAATGTACATTTCTATTTCTGTGTTTTACCAAAGCATTTTAGAAATCCATAATCATCAAAGCAACTGTTAACTCTCCACCTATTATGACTGCCTGTCCGCATCACGTCCCCCAATTTTACCTGCAGGGTCTACACCTCTAGCTTACTGCATAGGTGGTCTTCAATATTTCCCAAGTTCAAGCTACCACTCTCTTCCATTCTATTCCAAGAGGTCTCATGGCCCCTCTCTGCAAGGATGAAATGAAGTCATGTCCCTACAGTACACAGCTACCTCCCAAGCCCTGCCTTGAAGAACCTTTTCCACAATAGTGTTCATTTCTCCAATAAATGCCTGCCTGGCAAAGCGCAAGGGCCAGGGTTCAATTCCCAGGACAAAAAAAAAAAAAAATCTCCAATAAACACCAGGCACTACTTCAGGGGCTTCTGGTCAATCTATGAGAAAGAGCAAAAAAGGCTTCCTGCTCCTCATCAGGTTTATATTCTAACAGAGAAAACCAAAGGCAAGTCCACTCAGACATGGTATTTGCGGTACTGGTCAATGCCATAACCCAAAGGCCACTGTTGGGAGGACTGGCAGAACAGCACATGAGTGGCAAAACAACATGGCCAGGGCTGTAGGCCCCAGGCCCCAGGCCCCCTGAGAGGAGACCAGGACCGGTGCAGGAGTGCAGCTCTGGCGTGACCTTAGTCCCTTCCTCAACCCCGCCAGCCAACCAGTTTCATGGCAACCTGAAAGGAGGGATCTGCCTTGTGACCACCGTGACCTTGAGCCCAAATGCCACAAATGCCACCTCCTTAGGATTTCTAGGCAGCCGGGGACTAGCAGAGGGCTTAAGGCTATCCGAGGAGAAAGGGACCAAAGATCATGTCTAACTTCTACGTCACAGGCAAGGGGCCAGCCTTAGGTGCTGCTGGCAGAAGAATGGCTAACAGACAAACTTCCTTGTCTGAAAACTCACGTCGCCACCGCCCATGTGGAAAGAAATCGGTTTCTAGTACGGCAGTCCCCCTCATCTGCATCTGTGTTTTCCTCGGTCTCTGTTACCACCATCAACTGCAGGTGGAAATACTAATAGTCTTTTAAGAATGACCACTCTCAATTCTTACTAACGCTGCCCTAACTGTCCTGTTTATTATCAGTGTCAGTCTCATCATGTGCCTAATTTATAAATGAACTTAGTCTAGCTATATCTGTACAAGAGAAAAAATACATACACATACATGAGACATTTAGTAATATTCAAGTTATCAGGCATCTGCTGGGGGTGCTGGAACTCCCCACGGACAAATGGGAACGGGACTGTAACTGGTTCTTCAAATTCAGTACATCAATCAGCAAGCTTCTAAGCATCAGCCAGAAAAATTGTTTCCACCAAGACTTCCTGTTCCTCTACAGATTTGCAAATCAAAAAACTAGTAGTGCCACTGGGAGAAAAACACATCACACCTGAGAGTCTGTACATTATACTCATTCACCAGACGTGGCCCACAAAATTTCCAGCATTCTACTGTGGCACCTGTGTCTGCAGCTTAACTCATGTCTAAAATCGATAGCAAATTCCACAGAAAACCTGGCTCCCTTCAAAACAGGAAATCACCCATGAAGAAAAAACAATAATACAAGATCTCTCGGCAGAATGTTGTGGTGCACATTTGTGATTCCAGCACTAGGGAGGCTGAGGCAGGAGGATCATGGAGTTCAAGTCCAGCTTGGGCAACATAGTGAGTTCAAGCCAGTCTGATCTTTGTCCCTAGCATTTCTCAATGCCTCCTGGGGCACATGCAGCTGTCACACAGTGACTCTATACCCAAGTCACTTGCTCCTACACCAGACAAGGTAATCGTTCTTAATACAACACCTTTTCTTTCTTTCCTTTCTTTTTTGGTACCAGGAATCAAACTCAGGTTCTCATGCTTGCCAGACAGGCGCTGTGCAACTGAGCCACATCCCCAGCCTAATACTTCTTTCGTACAACAAGAAAATCAGACATTAACATGTATAGAGTCCAATACACACATCCAACAGGATGGGACTTTCCAATCAATGAAAACAGCATTAGCAGATATTATTAGACATTCTGTGTTTCCTCATCAGTTCCATCGGTTCCATAAAGCAGTTCTGACTCTGCGTGTGGCATCCATCAAAAAAGTAGGGCATAGTTCTAGCACCTAACTCTGTAATACACAAAAACCACCACTGCAATCATTTAAACAGCACTGAATTTTTCACCCAGTACTGGGAACTGAAACCAGGATAAACCACTATACTAAGCTACAGTCCCAGTCCTTTTCTTTTACTTCTGAGACAGGGGTTTACTAAATTACCCAAGCTGGGCTCAAATTTGCACTTCTCCTGTCTCAGCCACCCAAGTGCTAGGATTACAGACACACGCCACCTGGTAGCACTCAATTCTGCTTCCAGGAAGATTAGGTTTAAAATCAAGCAACAGCCGGGGATCTAGCTCAGCAGCATAGGCACCTGCCTGGCAAGCACGAGGTTGTAAATTCAATCTCTGGTACCTACCTACCTACCTACACAAACAAACAAACAAATAAATGCATCAACAAGAACCTGTAGAGCCAGGTGCCATGGTGCATGCCTGTAATACCAGCTATTCAGAAGGTTGAGGCCAGATTAGGCAATTTGGTGAGACCCTGTCTCAAAAAGAACTCACAGTTTGCTGGCAGGCACACTGAGTATGGAAGCTGCAACCCAACTTAAGCGAAAGACACTGAACTGAGTCTTTAACTCCAGTATTTTGTGTGAAAAGGACTTGAGTGAGTTTGCTTACGTTTTTTTCCCCCTAATGCAGGGAAATGGGATGATGAGGTCAGGGTGCAAACTGGCTGATCATTCCTCTACTTACTCTATTCCTTCTGTTGTATGAAAGATTAAATTTATTTAAATACCCAACTGCAAAATA
>PVLA01014941.1:0-27842 GCA_004027455.1 Hydrochoerus hydrochaeris
AGAAGTTTAGAAGTTTAACTAACGGACTCATAAGGGATCTTGGATCCTTTATAAACCTTCTGAGCCTGTGCTAGAGGAGGGCACAGAGGTGGTGTGAGTGCTATACCTGTGGTGGAGGAGGGGTGGTTTTCGTACAATATAAAGAAGAAAAAGAGTCTTGCTCTCCCCCTTTTGCTTTTGTTGCTTTGCTGTCTTCTGCCACTTGAAGTGTTGCTCCAGTGCTATGCTACCCGCTTTGGAGCCAGCTGATTATGGAGTGAAACCTCCACAAACTGTGAGCTAAATAAACCTTTCCTTCCTTAATTTTGAGTGTGGGGTATTTTGTCTAAGCAATGAGAGAGAAGTAACCAAGACAGCCCCTAAGTTCAATCCACAGGACAGAAAAAAATACCAACAATTTCTTACTAATTACCAGAGCCAATTATTGCCTGAATATAGCCTCCCTGACCCTGAGCGTGGGGCTAATGGAAATAGAAATTATCACATACAGTTTGAGAGGGATGTCTTCAGAGCCGGCAAGATGAGTTACCTTGTCTATGGAAAGGAAGGAGAAATTATAAGGATAAATTATTGATAGGATAGGTTAGAGGAAGAAGAAAAAGCAGTCAAGGCTGAACCCCAAATCTTTGTCCTGAACAACTGAGCAGACCGTGGAACATCCCCCTTCAGCAAAAGAACAGTGCAGGAGGAAAAACCCAGTGAGTGGGAGAAGTTAGACTGCATTTTAGACCTCTAAAAATCCCAGCACCTGAGAGACAGTCAAGTGCCAAAGTTCAGGATGCTTTAGAGAGATAGATTTGAAGTTTAAGAAAAGAGTGGAACAAGAGATTTGGATGTAGACATCAATCTGTCTATAGACCCGGACAATATCTAACTTTGTACCAAGCTCTGCCCACCATATAAACTCCATCTTGCACAAGTTTGGAGTTCTTGTTCATCTTCTGGAGTTACGCTTTCTCTCTTGTCACTTAACTCTTAGTGAACAGTATTTCGAACAATAACATAACCAATGTTCCCACCGGACCCATGGCACGCGAGAACCAATCTCTGTTCTAGGGCTCTTGGGTTGCAAATAACAGAGATCCAATTCCCAAACCAGCTCAGGCAAAAATAAACCTGGACAGTGTGGGTCTGACCAAGTCCTCCAGGAGCAGAAGCCAAGACAGAGCAGAAAGCCAGGAGATATAGGAGGGGGACACCAGTGAGAGACAAAGGGGAGCGAGGAGGAGCAGGCAGGGAGCATCTTCAGATAGGGATGCAAGTGTGACACCCAGGAAAGGAGACGAAAGAAAGGCATCAGAAGAAGCTCAGACCCCAGTGCAGCCATAAGAAAGGATCCGTGAGGCCAGTGGGAAGCCCCAGAGCAGGGACTGCCCATGAGAGGAGCCCTACTGGGGGCAGAACTGGCCTTGCTCCAGAACCCCCACCGTGCTCCAGCACTGACTAGGCTGAAAGCAGCTGGGAGGGGGTGGCTTGCATGGACACTGGTGGAGCTGAAGTTGCAATGGTTGGAGACTTGAAACTATACTGCTATTCACGGGAGCTCCCAGGAGCTGGGCGAGAAGCTGCAGGGGGATCCAGCTGGATCCAGCATTCAATTGAGAACATGTCATTGGATCTCTCTCTCTCTCTCTCTCTCTCTCTCTCTCTCTCTCTCTCTCTTCCATTCATTGGTCCTCTCATTTCTTTTTTTCTCTATGTATAATGGTTTCATATTTCTTCTAGGCTCACTTGAAAGAAGACCAAAGATGGTCCAATACTAAGCTTAGATTACCCCTGAAGAAACTCTGATTTCCAGAGGAGGGAAACCCACTCCCACTTGGCATCCATCCTGACCACAGCAAAAAACTCACATGCCCAACCCTGAGTCAATCCACTCCACCCCAGAAGATGGAGATACTGTAAGGAGAGGGGCTCAGGGGTTCAGTAGGGAGGAGAAAAAGGGTCCTTGACTTAAGTAACAGGTGAGTAACATGGAGTATCAAGGTAGTCCAAAGTCAGGGAGTCAAGGAAAATCACAGACATCCACTGTCATTTCCAGGCAAGGAGGAAACCAGGGGGACAGGTAAATGCTTCCACAGAGAAGAGAACACACAGAAGAGGCTGCCATTTTATTTTATGGACCATCAACTGAAGATTCATTTGGCCAAAATTACTTCAGTTGGAAAATGTCAAGTACTAAGATAGATGTAAAGGGAAAAATAGAATTTTCAAAATAAGATGAATTATATTTTCCTTTTGAAAAAATGAATAGATACTGCAAGCTCCAGTAGTGGCCATCACCATTTTGAACGATATGTCTTCCAGATTAACAGAATAGGCTGAGGAATTGTCATTACATCTGAGCTAACTTTAAACCACATGGACATGGTGGTTTATAAACAATGGAGTTCTGGACACAGAGACGTCTAGGGCCAAGGAATTGGCATACTCGGTGTCTGATGAGAGCTGTTTCCTTGTTGTTGGGGATGGCTCTCGTCTCTGTGTGTCACCGCATGTTGGAAGAGACAGGGCAACTCTCGGCAATCCCTTTCGTAAGTGCACTAATCCTAATCATGAGGGCCCATCCAATCATGAACTAATCACTTTCCAAATGCCCCGCCTATTAACGTCATCCCCACAGGAATTTTATGGCAGGGGAGACACAGACATTCAGTGCATAACACTGCATGATCTTGGGTAACAGGCTCCTTGCTTTCTTAAAGTCAAATGGGAGGAGAAGGGGAAATCTATTTAATATAAAATGTTGGCATTTGTTGGCACGGATAATGTAAAGCACCCAGCACAGTACCCAGAACTTAGTAAGTACTCCACACATGTGTATCTAATATGTGTCAACTTGAAAGACTGCACACACTTTAAGCTACCATTGGCTCCCTGCCCTCACATACCAGCCAGGCACACCAGCAAGCCTGAAAAAACCCTTGGCTTCATAATCCAATAATCCTATCGAGTCCTAGGAGGGAAAGAAAGTGTTCCAAGCCCAACAGGCTATTTTTGGAAATGAAACATCATCCCATTATTCGCAGAAGACAGAATAAAACAGGGCAGAGAGTGGTTCTTCACGTTATCCTATGCCTACAGTTCACGCGCCTGGGGGAAAGTTCCATCAGGCGAGAGATATTTCCACATCCTAGAACACAAAGCACCTTTACAATTGGCCTTGATTTATTGCATGTGTGAGGCTGACTTCTGGCTCCAACCACAATCCTACTGGGTTGGGACCAAGTTTCTGCTCACACAAGAGAACGGCCTCGGGCCTGGAGAGAGGGAAGGGACCCAGAGATTCTTGTGGGTTTGTCTCTTAACCTGGTCCCCTTCTTGAGGCCATGGGGATGGTCCTGGTTTTGACAAAATTCCTCCTACCAGGCTTTTGTTTCTCCCATCTTTTAGAAGCTCATCTTCTATATGGAAATAATGTTTCAGAGCAAAGATTTCAAAAAAGAATGCAAGGATACAAAGGATATCTTTTTCTTTTTTTTTTTGAAGACCACCATTTGTGGATTTTTCCTGGCTGCCAGTCCACAGTAAAGCACTGGCCTGCTCTTTGGACAGATGACAATGAAGCAAATGCTGCCTAATGAAATGTGGGTGGGGGGACCCACTTCCAGCTCTGACAGGTGGGTAGTGAGCCCCAAGCTCCGCAGGCAGAGGCTGCACAGGGAAACGCCTGATCTGTTCAACCCAACTTCTCCACGGTCCTCCTAGGTGAATAGAGTCACCGTGGCTTTTGAAAGGAAGTTAGGCCAAGAAGCAGCCACTGAACTCAGAGTATTAAAACACATAATTAGGATAATTACCACGATTATTGAGTAATTGTTCTGTGTTAAGCATTGTGTTGCACTGAACCCAAGGTGCAATGCTAAGAGGTAAAACAATGATCCCATGCCTAAAAGGGGAAACTTAGGCTCTGAAAACCAAAGCAAAATGGCCCATGTAGCCCATCCTAGCTACATACATAACAGATGTACCTTGCTGTGTGACAAAAATAATAATAATAATAATAATAAATTAAATAGCTGCTGCATACCACATCATGGGTGCACCTCAAGCCTATTATGTCAAGTGAAAGAAAATGGAAACAAAAGAATATATTCTGCCCAGTTCCATTAATGTGAATTTCAAGGACAGGCAAAAGCAATCAATAGAAGACTGAAGCCCAGGTAGGGATCAGATGTTGGTGGGAGTATAGACTGGGAAGCAGCACAAGGAACGCAGTGGGGTGTTATGTCTTGATCTCAGGTGGTGGTTTGGCCCACTAGACACGCATAAGCACTGGACACTTCACATATTTCACTTATTGCAAGGAAAGAAGGAAGGGAGTGAGAAAGAGAGGGGAAGAGGGAAGGAGGGAAAGAGGGAGAAAGAAGAGAAAGCAAAACAGATTTGCGTAGAGTAAGTGGCAGAAATGAAATCCGGCCCCAGGGCTGCCTGGGGACGGCCTGGGTTCAGATACACCTCACCAGCCAGGCTGCACTGCCCTGTCGTTGAGCCCCTGTTGACTGTTGAGCAAAGCCTTGTTGATGGATGGGCGTCTGTTTATGGAAACACAGCCACATGAGCTCACCAGCATTCAAGATTTAGAGCCCGGCGAATTCTCCATGACCTCTGCTGCCACCCCTTTCAATACCGCTCGTGGTTCTTGATGAGGAGAATTTAGCTACAGCGAGGATGTAATGCTCTTCTGCTGAAGCTTCGTGGTGAATCTCTCATTCTCAGGCCATCACTGAGGGACGGTGGACAAGGAGACCAGAGACAGGTATTGATCCCTGGTCATTATGTAAATGCATATGGCGGCAGGCAGCTCTGCTCAATAAAACCCTGATGAGACGCCTCAGCCCTGAGTGATGGCCCCAGCTACACCCACAGGCTCCTTACAGAGCCAGAGACTCAGTTTCCCCAACTGAAAAAATGGGAACGTTGACAGGTTCATCTGGCCAAACCAGAACTCTAGGAGGTAGGCTTTCCCAAAGGAGGTGACCTATTTTACAACTAATAGCTGAGAAGCGAGTCTGCTGGTCACATGTTCCGTGGCATGAGCTGTGGAGCCTATACATTGGTCATTCTGCAAGTGCATAGGGAATGCTGTCAGTTCAAGGTTGCTGGGCAGGAAAGACAAACCCACAGCTGGAATCAATGTCTGTCCTGATGAACTGGCCCTCCTAGAACAAAAACAAAAAAAATGGCTTGATATCATTGACTTCCCGCCAGCCTTATGCTCCTCTCCTCCAAGAAAAGTCCAGGCAGGGTGTTGAAGGAGGTGTTTCTTATGATGCTATGTGAGGTTCTGCAAAAGGAAATGAGTAGAGTCTTAGTGGATTTTTCCACTTCACTTTGAGGCTTGAGCCCCACTTTCTGACGAGTTCTAACCCTGGGGGACACAGGGTTTTGCAGGGGTAAATCTCAAATACATGCAAACACACATGCACACTCACTCACACATTCACGCACACACATGTGTAAGTACATACACACATTTTAAGAGGCTTATATACAAGCTCATAATTCTTCCTGGACATCAAATGGCTCTTTATAGGCTCCATTTTGATGACCTAAGTATCTTGCAAATTAAATAGAAACATATGGATTAAATTTCCCTCGAAGTACCAGGGCTTTGAGGAAAAATAAGGGGAAAGAGAAACGCCTAGATGGTCACGTTGCGGTTTTGCTTTTCCTTCATGATTCTAAAACTTTGCAAATGCAGTCTTAGAGAGCCTGCCAAACTCATGTGACATCAGTCCCCACATCCCACCAACGCCCTCCCCTGAAGCCTCTTCCCTGCGCCTCTTCTGTGGGCAAGACGGATGTGGGGCGCCAGATCAGTGTCCTAATGTATTAATGAGTGGAAGCAGAACCTCCCAGACAAGCTGGCTTCTTCGAGCGAGGAATTCAGACACAACACTCTTTGTTTTCATCTGAGAGCCATGTATTCATGATGAATGGGGAGTGACAGAGTCTGGATAAAGACAGTGCCATCTTGTACTTCTCTGGCACGTTGGCATTAAGCCATGGTAGCAGAAAGCTGTTTTTTCCTTCTGGCTAGATTCCATCTCCCCCCTTAAGTGGAAATGCGCCTCCCCTGCAGTCCATGCGGTTGAGACCCCTGGTTTCCACCGTACACATGGGAAGCAGAACCCACCACTCAGAGCACTCTCATTAGTGATTGGTTCAGAGATGGGCACATGACAACTGACAGCCAATCAGAGAGATGAGACTTCATTCTTGGTCTTTTGTTGACATTAGTGAGGAAGAAGGGAGTTTCCTTTAAATTGTACTAAAGCTGTGATAGTAGAGTATAAGTCTGGAACCACTGGTAACCATCTTGGCGTGTTATCACAAGGGGAAAGTCTGCCTGTTACCAAACTCATATGGATGAAAACAAAACCCAACAGCGAACCAAATAAAACTAAGTTGTGAGCATATGATTTGAGTCTTTAGACTCAGCTATACCTAAACTCAAATCAATTGCTGACTTTTTCTGGTAATTTGAGCCAATGAATTCCCTTTCATTTAATCATATGGAGTTGGTTTCAACTGAGAGTCCCGATTGACTCAGCCTCACTTTATTATAAAATGTGTTTTGTTTCAGAAACTATTTCCAAACTCATTTTACTCATGGAATAATGACAATAGGAATCTTTCACACCAGGGAAGAGCCTTGTGGTCTCCAGAATGCCTTCACCAAGGGTGGATAGAGGGAGTAGCCATCATAGTTACTATATTCACATCTGTCCACCTCTGTTTTACATAGACTGATTAATGGCTTTAATATTAACTCTGTTTTATCTATACAATCACCTTTATCCTGAAAATCAAAGCAGGACCAAAGACCAACGCCACAAAGCCCATTTTACAGATGAGCAAGATAAGGATTGGGAGTGATTTTTTTTCCCAAGCTAATCAATGGCCAAAAGTGGGTTGAAAAATAAAGACTGTAGTTCTAGTCACCGAGTTCTGCAAAGAAGGCAAAGATGCAGACGTTCTATCATTCCACTCTTATTTTTCAGAAGCCTATTTTTGAGGCTGAGGAATTTGTAGGTATTTAGTAGTCACAACTCCCAGCAGCAGATTTTCTTTGCCTCTTCTTTCTTCGTATAAACATGACTCTGTGAACTTCAGATGAGTTTGCTAAGAAGTGACAAAAACAGGGGTTGAACTCTGCTCTGCCTACTTTAAAAACTGTGTGGCTCCTGCCCACTTTGTGCAGAGACAGATATGCAAACTCTTATTACCCACAGGTTAAAAAACATATAGGATGTAGTATATTTGGCAAATATATGCTATAAAAAATCAGGGCAAGAAAAGAACTTCTCATCAGGAAAAGCTATCATACCAGGGTTTCACATCAACTCTAGAAACATTATTTGTCATTTTATGATACTGTGGCAACTCACAGAAACCTGATAATTTCTCTTAAATCCTGAAGTTGAATGGGGCTGCTATGGTTTGGATAAAGAATGTGCCCCAGAGGCCTTGTGAGCTCATGAGTGGGGTTTTTGGAAGGTGATTGAACCATGGTGGTCCTAGGCTGCCCTCCTACACACAGCCAGGGTCCGATCAGAAGAGACAATTCACTGGATACTTGGCCTGAAAGGGTGCATCTCCTTCCTAGCTCCTCACTTGCCTCTCTGCTTCCTGGTTGCCAGGATGTGAGCAGCTTTCCTCTGCGATGCCCCTCCACCAAGCTTTTTCTACCCTGCAGCTAATAGGCCAGACACCCAAAATCATGACCCAAAACCAGCTTCTCCTCCTTTGAGTTGCAGGTGTAGGTACTGCGTCTTGTCAAAGTGACTAAGACAGTTATGCAGTGATAAGGGAGCCTCACGGAAAGCTGGGAAGTAGTATTCGAAAGCATGTAAATATGAGAAAATTCTAGAATGTTCAGAAAGGCAGCCAGCCATCATAGCTGAGGAGTAGTAAATCAGTTCTACTTTGCATACCAAGTCTTGTTATTTGAAAGCCATTACATGGAATATGTATTGAAAACTGTGGCAACCCTGGAAGGCGTCAGAGAAAGAGTTTGGAAATCACTTATTGATGTCTGCCATAGACTCAGGCTGGGCACAGGATAGCACGAGTGCCATGTTCATGCCATCATAAGGTTACTGGTATGCATTACATTAAAGGGTAACTACACAAGAAGAGCAAAGCACTATCGGAAGGTGTAAAATAGCAAATTATTTTCTATGATACACAATCTGGACCTTATTTAATGAACAAGAAGTGGTCATTATGAGTTCTTGAGCAGGGAAGACTCCAAATAAAATATTGACCACAGCACGTAGAATAACTAGAAGAAGGCAGGGCAAAGTTTGGTTCCTGACCATTTGCAAGAGTTTCTTTCCATGGAATCAGTTATCAGTCTCAAAGTGATGCCTTATGAAGAAGAAATAAATTATGTATATATTTGCTATTGGGTAAAAGCTCTCATCAGGAGCAAGAAAGCTGGAGGTACAACTGAAGCCTGTCCATGGTCAAAGCCACGCTCCTTATCACCATGGTCACTTAGCCCAGGAGTCTGAACACGTGACCTAAAACTCATCTCCCTCTGCTGACATGTGATGAGCCAATGTGATCAGCTGGTGGAACAGAATTCTCCTCTGGGCCTTTCCAGGTGACTTCAACAACCATGCCATTAACTCCTATGCTAACTATGCCCATCAAAATACCAATGGTCAAGGAAGAGGCCCCGAAGGGTGTCATCCCAAATCAACATTTCCAGAACCTATAGTGATATGTCTGAAGCATTCAATGGAATTCTGATATTGGGGGAGGGGGACCATAGATTGTAATGCCACTAAGTGATTAAATGGTTAAATGATGATTGAGGTTAAACTCAGTTTTCCAAGATCCTCCCAAACTCTCCTGGATGCCTGAGTTTTATAACAATTTCCTGAGATATCTAAAACTTCCAATTTCTAACTCCAATTCTCTCCCCTTGTATAGTCTATTTAAGACAGTGACCAAAAAACCCTCTAGATTCATCTAATACCGTATTTTAAATACATCCCCGAAAAGTTGGATGGTGACCAGGAACTCTCCCGTTCTACTTCAAGAAGGTTTTGTTTATTTAACTGATACATTATAAGTCAATTTTCTTTTACCTTTAACCTCTTAAAACGTTCTGTGGTTTCCACAGATTTCCTTTTCACATGTCCAGTGACACCAACTTCCATTTTCATTACATATAAAAGCTGTATGCTTTCCATCAAGCCCATTTTTTTTCAGTAAGAATTATTTCAGGCTATGAAAAAAAGGTTCAGAATTTTCTTTCCCCAAAGCTTAAAGAATTGTTCTTTTTCTCTTGTCTACAATTATATCTGTATAATAGAATTTTTTAACATTGTAGAAATGTGACGATCTGATGTATTTATTTGGAGAATGAAAATTCCAGAGGTTCTGTATCTGTGACCCCCCTCTGTATTAGTCCGAATTGGTTTGGTTTTGCTGCAGTAAAAAGTGACCCTCTTTAAAGCCCTTAAATGTAGAGGCATATTTCTCTTTCATACTACAATTCTGTAGCAGGTCATCTGGAAGGATTTGTCCTGGTGTCCTCATTCTGGCACCAGGCTGATGGAACAGCCAACTTGCAGAAACTTCCAGGCCACTGTGGTTGATTAATTGCACAATGGCTCTTAAAAAGTTCCAAACGTTTAATACCAAAGTAAGTCACAGGTCTGTGACTACTCCTAACTTCACACTGCAGGAAAATGCAATCCCTGCTTGAGGTCAGGAAATGTTGCACAATATTGGTGACCTTCACCTTGCCACATGACATTATCTGGGAGAAAAGTAGACATCAGTAATGATGAAAGCTCATCTTTATTAAGCACTTACCATGTACCAGATACAAATTTAAGGGTTTTGTATGCACTGCCCTACTTAATCTTATGACAACTCTATGAGACGAACAAACTCTGCCTTGCTTTAAAGATGGAGGCCAGGGAGCTGAGTCCTTTGCTCAAGGTCACCCAGCTCATGAAGTGTTGTGCTGAGACTTGAATGCAAATAATCAAGCTTCAGTTTTTGTGCTCTAGTGATTCTGCAGTAATTTCTCCCAATACTTCTACTCCTCCTCCTGCTCCTCCTCCTCTCTTAAGCCACTTTTCCTGATCCATGCAAAGAAAACAACAATCCCCACTTCTTGTGATTCTTGTTGTGGGTTGTATGAGACAATAAAACAAAACTGGTCCCTAAGGTACAGTTTTGCCACGTACCATTTGGATTTGACCCACATAACGACTAGGTGAAAATGACTAGCAGAAAAGTATTAACCCAGTCATTTAAGGACAAATACTGAGGATGCCCAAGGTCACACACTGAGCAGGAGCAAAACTTGGACTCCTGTCTTCTGGATGGCAAAGCTAGTATTATCCCTGTCCTCAGAAAAATACGAAATCAAGGATGCTAGCACCCTTGAACAAATCAGTTTTGAGCAAAGATCCTTGACAGTTCACAGCACTGTAGAAGTACATGGAGAGGAACATCTCAAAACAATTCCTAAAATTTCTTCCCAAGATAAGTTTATAATAATTTTCTGATGGGAAAAATAACAAAAATGAATTTTATCCTGAGCTCTTTCTGAAGAAGTTGTATGCATACTTCCACCCTCTATTTATCTACCCATGACAGACATTAGTAATCAATCACAGCACACTTCCTTACTAAGACCAGATATAGCCTCAAAATTCTCAACACTGTAACCCAGACAGCCACCAAAAGCAGTCATGGTTTGAATTCAAAAAGGTATGCTTTGCCCACTGTTCTCATTATCTATTGTTGTATAATATAAGATCCCAAAATTTAATGGCTTGAAATACCAATTTATTATTTTCATATATCACCATCTTCTGGATCTGAAATCTGAACTGGGTTCATCTGGACAATTCTCACTGTGAGGTTGATTGGGATTATTCAGCTGTACCTCAATAATGGCTGGGAAGTTCAAGCCATTTTTCCAAGATGGCCACCTGTGGAGACTTTTGGATGGAAGGACTCAGTTGGGTCCTTCCCTTATTCCTATGGTCTCTGAGCATCTTACCTCCTGTCTTAGTTACTTTTTACTCGTTGTTGAGACAAAATACCTGACACCCGAAGCTAGGGAAGGAAAGGTTTATTTCTTACAATTCTGGAGGTTTCAGTCCATACTCAGTTGGCTCCAAGGCAGAGTAGCATGGTGGGGCCACAGTTCATAACAGCTGCAAATCGCAAGGGGCAAACCAGAGAGAGAGACACACAAACACCTTCTTCCCGCCGTTACATCATTTCCTGGCTCCACCCCTAGGTGGGTGTAACACACCACCAATCCGAGCGATAGACAATGAACCAATCACAAATGCTAGATTTGTTCAAGTCCATAATTCATGAGGTTTGGGGGCCACTGACATAAACCATGACACCTCCCAAAACTAACATCACTTCCTTCATACACTATTAATCAAACAGCAACAGTGCCCACCCAGATTTAAGGGCAGAGTTTGAGTGGAACTTTCCTGGGTGCTACACCAAGAGGCTTATGCATTTTTATCTTCTCAATTTGAATATTAAAAATTTTTCACTGGGCTGGGGATTTAGCTCAGTGGCATAAGTGCCTGCCTGGTAAGTGCAAGGTCAAGAGTTTGATCCCCAGTACAAAAAAAAAAAAAAAAATTTGCACTGACACAGGAGAAAGAATGCATTATGAGGTTCAGTATCTGTTTTATACTTTGGATTTTATGGAAGTTGATGGTTCCAAGGCATTCCTGACAGTCATAAAATTGTCCTTAATGGGAAATATTTAGACAGGCACCCTAAACTTTCCCTCTAGCAGGTGTTTTAACCCCAGATCTGTGAACCCCAAAAGTCCAGGGTTCTATGGGTGAAATTCAATGACTCTGTGGATTCAGGTGAAAAAATATAAAGACATTTTTATTTTTATGAATCTATAAAAAAGTTAGCTTTTAATAGTGAAGATAGGCAAAACCCACAATGCTATTATTCAATCTCTGTGAATTTGCCACCAATACAAACCACAAAACATCAATACTCAGAAATGTCTCAAATAACATTCATGTGATCGTTATTTTTATCTGGTCACTATAGTGACACTAGGCCTAGTTGTTTGATGAATTAATTTTAAACATTTCTATAATACATAGCTGTGGCTTACAAAGCTTAAAACCATATTTAAATGTAACTGAGATCCTCTGCAATCCTATATAGTTTACATCATGTGTTTGGGAATATGATTTTCCTATCTACAAAGTGGGTCCCTCACACATGGCAGGTTAAGAGTCCAGTGGGCTTGTAGTTGGGAGGCTGAATGTAAGAAGATCTCAGCCATGAGGCTGGACTCTTCTTCATCTCTGCAGACTGATAAATAGACAGCAGGGAAACTCCAGGATCCTGATATTGAAAAGGTCATTACCTTCCCCTGTATTTCCCTCCTCCCCCATCAAACCCATTGAAATACAACCTGAAACTTTCTCTTATGCAACTAGAACTCTACACAAATGGCAGTCACAAAGGACCATCATATTTCATCTTTATAATCACCTTCTTATCGTAGAGAAATAAGCTATTTGGGCCACCCATTCAAAGTAAAGCCCCAGCCCTCCTCATTCCCCACACTCCACACTCTCCACCACCAGGTCTTGGCAATCCACTTCTGTTTGTGACATTTATGCAACTTATGCTCAACCTCTCACCCCCTTCTTTCAAGCCACCTTGCCCTTCTTCCTGGACTACGGCAGGGCTCCCTCCACCCTACCCAAACTGGCCTTCTAGCTTCCAGTCTGATTCCAGTCCATTCTCCTCCCTGAAGCCCAAGTGATCCTGTCACATACTTAGTGTCATTCTGTGAAGCCCTGGGTCTACCTGTGCCTGAAGTCACTTACCTTTGGGTGTTTCGGTTATGCAAGCTTTTTCCCTTCACTGAAGTCAGTTACTTTTAGCTCTATGTCCATTGCAACTAATACACCCTTATATTTCTGGCTCCTACTCCCTTGAATACTCCTTCATTATCTTTATACCTCAAGTCACTTAACTAGTGCCTAGCGCATACCTGTCACATGGTAAATGTCAAAAATGAATGGATCAGGATGGCATTCAGAGTCTTGTGACAGTTACAAGCAGGTAAATGCCTCACTTGAATTTAATCTTTAAAAAAACCACCAAAAGTCACTGCATAAAGGCAAAAGAGGCACATCTAACAACATGCTGTCGCCCGGTCCTCTTCTCCATCAAGAGAATTTTCAGAGCGGGGGGGGGGTGAGTTTATGTCTCTGCTTCGAATGTGGTTTTGCTTACTTCCTAAGCCATGGAAAAAAGCTCTCATCTCCTGGGCATCTTTTATTTTCAAGTCCAGTCTGGGGAAAAAAATGTGCATGTAGAAAATCCTATAATTACCAGATCTGATTTTCAATTGAACTTTTCCTCTCTGACATCACTTCAAAGTTCTTTGGTGACTGGCAGCTGCCCAGTCCCTGATGTGTGTCTGTGGTACAAAACCTGCTGCTTGTGAGTGTGTGTGAATGTGCGTGGGTTGGTGTGAGTGTGCAAATGTATGGGGCCTATTGGTGTGTGTATATAAATGTGTGTGTCAATGAGCATGTGAAAGGAAGTGATGTGTGTGTGTGTTCGTGTGTGTTTGTGAATAACCATGGCATGTGAATGCATTTTGGATAGACGTATTATGCATATAAGTGAATGTTGGTGAGTATTGTGTGTGCAAGAAATAGGCTATGAATGCATATGTGATGCACAGATGAATATGACACAAATGTGAATAATGTGTGTGTGCATGCATTACTATGTAAGCGTGCAAGAGCTTTACACATTGAAGTAACATCTTAAAAAATATCTTCAGGGTCAGGTGAGGACACAAAGAAAAGAGGACAGTGACAAGGACACATGTCACCTGAAGATGAGCATAAAGTCATGGGGAATGGAGATAAGAGGAAGACCTCTCCTCTCCTGTGTGAGCCTCCACTTGAGAAGGTGAGAGGGCCGGAGACCCCAACACACCTGGGAAGTGATCTTTAGGTAGAAGCAGCTCAGGACACCATGCTTACCTGGAGACATAGACAGGCTTGAGGGAAAAGTCTGCTTCCTTGGCAGCGGGCAGACTGGGAGGAAAACATCCAATCTTATGGTGGGATGATGGAGACCAAGGCCCCCAGAGCCAGGCATCCCGCACTTGCATCTGGGCTCTGCTGCAGCATCCTGGTACCTTAATTAACCTCCTCCCTTATCCATCAGATGAGGGTTAGAGTAGAATTTGTCTTCTGCATCTATTAATGATGGTTACGTGAGTTAACTTGGTAAATAGCTTAGAATACAATCTGGATATTTAAGGATTGATTATTGTGATCACCACCATCAATGCATCCCTCTTATTAAGAAAATTGATGGCTATAAATATAGTCAGGCATTTTGTCTAGGTTTGATGAGTGAGTGAGTGAGTGAGTGAGTGAATGAATGAATGAATGAATGAGGTAGTTTGGCACTGATAAGCCACACTTGAGGCCTGAGGCCTTGGCACAGAACACTGGCACCTCGCTCCCCCTCACCTTTTCTTTCCCTGACTCCTTGCCCCCTACATAGTAAACATCTGTTGGTCTCCAGTGGAACCCCACTCACTCCAGAGAGCCTGCTCGATCTCCCTCGCCCCCCCAGCCTAGGTGTATTGTTCCCTAAGGACCCTTGCAGTGATACTTATCTTACCACTCAGCTGCAGGCCCTGGGATTGCGCAGGCTTCCTCTTCTGTTCACAGCAGTTCATCTAGTGCCTAGAACCCAGTGCTACACGCCAGAGGCTCAGTGTATATTTGATGAGTTAGTTAGTTAACCATACAGTAGCACTACTCAAGTTTTACTATGCACAAAAAAATCAAGTGGAGCCTGGGTTAAAATGCACATTTGGGAACTCTTAAAATGTTGGGACTCTACCTGTCTAACAAGCTCCCAGTGATACTGATGCAGCTGGCCCACAGGGGACACTGGAGTCACAGAGTGCTAGAGTATCCACTTGTTTGAGGATTTAGAAAATATAATTACAGAAGCAACCTGCACCCATGGAGGGATGAGTAGATTAAAAAGTGATGTATATATAAGTGACATGTATATGCATCTTATTCAGCCTTGACAGAAGAAAATCCTGCCATTTGCAAGCATATGGATAAACCTGGAAAACATTATGTTACATGAAATAAGCCAGGCACCAAAAGACAAATATTGCATGATTTCACTTGAATGCAAAAATAAAGTAAAATAAAAGCAGAGACTTGTGGAGTGCAGTCTATATCAAATCTGCACTCCATCACAAGATACCTCCAGGACCTGCATTGCCTGAGCCTCAGTTTCTCCCCCTGTCCCAGGGAGTAATGCCCCCTGGGTGAAGCAGGGTGCCCCATGAAGACGATGCCCCCACACAGGACGACTTGATAATGCCAGCTGGGTGTGTCTGCTGTCCCCGCCCCACTTCGTGATGACATCATGCATGCCAAATGAGCAAGTGCCGAGGAAAGCTTTGCCCTGACATTAACAAGTAGTATTACCGTGACCATCCTTGAGTTAAACTGACTTACAGAAACCAGGTTAGAACAAAGGCCAAGGGAGGCAAGACTGCTCTGGAAAACAAACCACGGGGCAGAGGTGCTCCCAAGTGGCAGAGCCAGGCTTTGTGGCAAACACAAACATTGTCACTGCAGGGAAGAGAATGGCTAATGAAAACCGGAAGGGAAAATGAGTATGTTCAAGCTTTATCTGAACCGATTTTTATCCCCAATTCAATTAGAAAGGAAAGGGCAGTTAGATATAATCAAGGGCTGACAAAGAGCAAATATTTGTTCTGGTAAATACACTCATCTCTCTCAACTCACTTGAAACATTTTCTGCTTTCTAAAGGAGCTCTTTTGAATGCAGAGCTGCAAAGAATCACCTGCAAACCTCTTTTCTGGGAGACAATGAATTGCTTTCTGAGAAAGGCCAGCCCTAGGTGCCGGAGCCTAAGGCCCAGGCAGGTTCACTGGAGGGTGTCCTACAGGCAGGGGAGGGCTTTGTGGTGCCACCATTTCATATGCTCATGAAAGTGGCACCTGAGAGGGTCCTCTCCAACCAACAAGAGCATGGCAGTGCAGCGGGGGTAAACTGAGGCTCCGCTCTGGAGGGAGAGGAGAGCACTTGTCCTGAGGTTTGCATCCGTCCTTCCATCACTTCCTGCACAAATGTTCAGCTGGGGTGTGGAAAGAGAGGATTTGGAGGGACCCCATCCCGCAGAAATACCGCACGAGCACATTCATACCATGTCACTCTCCAGGAGCCACCCTTAAAAAGCAAAATTAAAGGGGAAGGAGAACCAGGTGATATTAATTTCAGTGATGTTTTATTTTCCTTGCATTATATCACTGCAACATGCAGGCAACATAAAATGACCGGCGTGATTTACATCCTTCACTTTCTTTCTTTATGTACTACATCTTCAAACTCCAGCAGGCACTTGGCCTAGGCAGCACACGGCTGTCACTTGGATCTGGAGTGGCCACAGTGGCCGCCACGCTGGAAATCCCAGCTGTGACAGCACCCCAGCTGTCCTCCCACTGAAAAGCACTGCGGCTTCCTGGGAGTCACCGGAACCCATGCTCATCAGGCCATCGTCGCAGAGGAGAAGTTTGTATCTTTGGGGGGTTTTGCTGTTCAGTGCTAACAAAGGAAGTTTTTCTTTGCCTTTCTCTTTTTATGCCTCCCTCTTTCTCCCGATTCTGTCCTCTCTCTCCCGGCCCCTGCTCTCTCTTTCTATCTTACTGTTCTGCATTCCTCTTAAGATTATCACCCTTCTTTCTTTGTTTTCTTTTTGACCATGGACAACTGAGACTGGAGCAAGTGAGATTATGGATGGGGGGCAGCTGCCTTTCAAGCGATCGCTCCCCAGTGTCTGTGAGCCTTGCCACACATCCATTCTCCACCAGCCTTCCTCCCTTCACTATCATCCTCTGTGTTTCTCCAAACACCAGGGGGATGTATATTTTTAACAATCCAGATTCCCAGCCAACTTCCCAGTTACCCGTGCTGTAGTCTGCATGCCAGAGAACCCAGGAATCTGCATTTTACAAAGCGCCCCTTTGCAAAAAGAAGCAGGTGAAGAGCTGCCTCACTGGCAGAATAACCCAAAGTCTCACTGGACATCCTGCAGGAGGAGAGAACTCTACCAACTGGGAAATGCGGCAGCCATGCTGGCCACGCGGGGCTACCGACCGCTGGAAATGGCACTGGTGGAACTGAGGAGCTGAGTTCTCAGTTTTCTTGAATCTAAATTTAAGCAGCCACACAGGGCTAATAGTACTGGACAGGGCAGGTCAAACAAGCCCGATTTCCGTTGATGAAATCTAAGGCAGTGAACTCCTAGTTAAGAAAATCACGGAAGGGCCAGGGGTTTAGCTCAGCGGTGTAAGTACCTGCTTGGCCAATGCCAAGTCGTGAGTTCGATCCCCAGTACCAAAAAAAGAAAAAGAAAAAAGAAAGTTGTTGAGCATTTATGGATTTTTGTGTACTGCGTTCTTCATCCCACTTACAATTAAATCAATCTGAAGAGATAGAAAAGATAAAGACAAAAGATAGATGATAGATAGTTAGATATTATTTTCTGGGAGTGGCGCTTACCAGTAATTGTCATTTAGGTGTGTGTCCATCTGGGAGTGTCTTGTTCAGTATTTACCATCCCTAGGATACAAGCCAGACTCTGTCCTTGGTATTCAGCAAGGCAGGGCACAGATGCAAAACAAAAGCAAACACCTGCCTTCAAAGAAAAACCCTGCCACACTCACCTGGTGTTTGGTCCTTGAGTGCACTGCTCCCTCCCAGCCCCAGCCACTAGGTCACTGTGGAGGAACCTAGAGAGGGCAGTGGGACCCGAGGGTCAGGGGAGCCATCTGCTGTGCTCCTGGAGTGAGAGCCTCGCAACTGGGAACCTCGGTCACCTCATGGGTAAAGTGGAAGCACTGGGGACACTTTGAGTCTTAAAATTCATGTTTAAAATAGAGATTTACCTCTGCAGACTGATGCAATGGCATGAGCTGTTTGTCTGTTTGTAAAGCGAATAAAGCAAGTTTCCCATGTTGGAATAAATACTTATATACATATATGCATGTGGATACACACAAAGGAAGGCCTGGAGGGTACGTATACACCAAGGTTAGCAAAAGTCACAGCCTCTGGATACCACTGTGACAATCCATGTGTCTTGACAATGTAGGACTCCCTCTTTTGGAGCCACACCTTGTCCCTCCTCTCCTAACCTCAGGCCTCTGATATGGATGGAGTTGACTCCACCTCCTATTCCCAGTTCGAGTGATGAGCATGTGACCAAGGTCAGCCAATAAAAGAACAGCATCCACTCAGTTTAGGCATGTGATCCAGGTCAGCCAATCAGAGTCGAGCCCAGACCTTGCCTAGACCTATGATCAAAGAGCTCTCTCTGCTCTGGGAAGAGGTTAGACCGCAGGTGCTAGGGACCATCTGGCCAGAGACTGGTACTGTTAACATGAACATTTTCTAGATAGGAAGACAGAAGCTGGAGGAAGCTAAGCACCCGTTCATAGTCCCACAGCTAATAAACGAGGGAGGCTGGATTGAGACTCAAGTTTGTCAGTCTTTAAAGACCCAGTTTATTGCTTCTTCATATACATTTAATAGTAAAGTTGACACATGAGAACTTTTCATAAAGATCCTGCTCGTCAATGAGAAGATAAACTCCCACGAGGACAGGAGCTTGATTTTCTCCCTACAACTAAACACCCAGTACCTACCACAGTGCCTGGTAGAGGGGCTTGAAAACATTTGTTGAAATAGCAGATAAATGAGTGAATGAATGAATGAATATATGAATGAGTGAATATATAAATGAATGATAAGTGAATGAATGATGTGGTATGTTGGGGTCAAGGAGACCAAGGTACAGGAAAAGCTTGTGCAAAAACCCAGTTCAAGCCGACCTCTAAAGGACTCCTTCCAACTTCATTGAGGACACATCTTGAAAACTCAGACATGCTTCCCATTTGAAAATATTCATTTAATTAGGAAGCATTTTCCAAAACGGATGTGCCCTTCTCAATCACTGAGTCTGCCACGGACATTTGTTGAAAAGCCCCCTCCTCCTCCTCCAGACATCAAAGCACGGGCTCCCAGGCCTTTCTCCTTCAATTACTTCCACTGGGGAAGGACAGCTGGACGGACAAGAAATTGGTCACCACACGCAAGATGTTTTCCCTTTGCACGAAACATGCTGAGGCGGAAGGCGGCCTCTAGGTTCCTTTTGCCGATGTAAGAGGGAACTGTGAACCACCAAGAATGGTTTCTCACTGGGATCTCCTTCCTCTCCCTAACAGAGGACCAAGAACAATCTCGAAGATCCCCAGGGGGTTTGTTTGGGCCGCTCCTGGGATGGACATGCTGGTCCCTGTGTTCTGCTTTGGTGTGAGGACCAGAGCTCTGCTCTGACCAGAGACTCTGCCTCTTTATTGTCTTGAGTGTCTGCATCGCAGAGCTGGGGAGAGCAGTGGCTGTGGCTGGAGATGGTGCTGCTATGTTGGAAACACAATGCTCTATAAGTACACACAGTTCTCCAAATCCAGTGACCCATGGCTCAAGTTTGTAGAGTCAACCCTCACCCTGAATCCTTCAGTAGCTCCCCACTGCTATTCTCTTCACCTGGTGAATTCTACTTAGCATCTGCAAAAATGTTTCCTCCTCCTCCTCCACTTCCTTCTCCTCCTTCTCCTCCTCTTCTCCTTCTTCTCCTCCTCCTCCTCCAATTCCTCCTCTTCCTTCTCCTCCTCCTTCTCCTTCTTCTCCTCCTCCTCTTCCTCCTCCTCTTCCACCTCCTCCTCTCAGAAGCCTCCTCAGCTTCTTCCTTTTACCTCCTCTGGAAAGACAGAGTTTAGCACTTTTGCCTGAGAGTTACAGCCCGTCCCTTGACACGGCACTGATGTCATTATTACAAACGCCCCTTCATCCTCCTCACCCCACCACAGCTGAGTCCCTTCAGGGCTCCCTGTCAATGTCTGGCCCCTACTGGGCTCTCATGAAGAGCTGTGGGGAGCAGGGTGGAGGAGGCCATAGACTCTGAGCAGGAAGTAGTGCTTGCTGATGGGATGCCCAGCATGCCAACGAAGGCCAACACAGCACACACTTCACCCCTATCCCTGGGTGCAGGGAAGACCAAAGCTCCTCTACTGTTGTCCTAACAAGGAGACTGATTCATGTCTAACAGGCATCCCGGCCAGACAGGTCTGACCCTTGCTCTTCGTGCAAGCTAGCTTTGCCCCAGAGCCTTGACAGGCCAATTTGGATCACAAGACAGGTCACTTAGAATGTGCCTTCCAAGCCACAGAGAAGCTAGGGGAGAGGGCGGAGGCAAAGATGAGGAGCAGAAACTCTCTGACCTCTGCTGTGGTCTCCAGGTCTGTTCCTGTGCAGCAATTTCCAAAGAGCCAGGGCCCCATAGTAAGAGAGTGAGCGGGAAGTTGGGGGCACCCTCCAACCCTGGGAGTCTTTGCCCTCCAACGTATGAACCCTGGGAGGAAACTGTCTTACCTTTGGCTTGCTGTGTCCTACCTGGCACTTGAGGAGACAAACAGGCTGTGATACTTTTCTGCTCTTTGAGATGTCATGCGAAGCTCACTGGTATCCAGGAACTACTGACTTCTCTCAGTCTCCACCTGAGTGATAATCTCTTTAGGACAGTAAGCCGACGCTTCCATTGTTGAGGATCTCAAACCTCTCTCTTCTCTAAGACACTGCTCTAGAAAAAGCACAGGAGGACTTTGGTTCTGTGGCTGTTCCTTCCTTCTTGCCTCAAAATGTATTCTTGAACGCCAGGCTCACGCTCCCAGGTCAGAACCGGGACTCTAGGTTCACAGACTTCGTGCTGGGTAAGGGACTTAACCTCTCTGAGACTTGGCCTCCTTTTACTAACAGACCTCTTTCATGAATGCTCATAAAGATGAAATGAAATGATATATGGCTGCTCTAACATTGGATATAACAAAGGCCTTCCTATCACCCACTATTATTTCTGTGTCGAAGTGAATTCAGTTCTTGAATGAAGGCTTACGTTATACTCAGTTTTTGTAGCTCTGAAGCAGTATGGCGAACAAACAAAAATAGATTTTTCAGCCATGTATATATTTAAAGCCACAAAAAGAATGCGAAAGATAAAGAACTGGTTTACGTCGGCTCCAGGAAGTGTCGTGAAGAAGTTTTGTTATTTCTGTTGTTAATACATTCCCGATAGCCTCTTATTTCCTGGTTATTTGCCTCTCTGGCTCTGACTGGCTGGGTTCCAGTTCACTGAGGTTTTACTGCACTTGGAAACTATGTTATGAAGACCTTGAAGCCTCCAGGAAAATGAAAACTTCCTTTTTCTTCTCCTTTCTACCCAGTTGTGGTAGCCAAATCTACTGCCAGATTCAGAAAATTATTCCAATTTCAGATGTTCTGTAGCAGGGACTCTGTAACCATAAGTTGTCCCAGAAATTATAGTATTTTGGCATCCGGAGTATAATTCCCTCCTCTGCCTCAGAGAAGTGAGAAAATCCGCCGTGGTTCATGCATCCCCAGCTCTGACTCAGACCACACGACTTTGTATCTACCATCCCTTTTGTCTTCCTCCTCCAGGACCAGCACCCTCCAACTGCTGTAACCCCCTGTCAATGGGGGTCCCCACTTCTAACAATGTCACACACGCACACACAAATGTGCACACGCACATCCACACACGGACATCCACTTTTCTTCTCCCATTGTTAGGCCTTCTACTCAACAGAAATTTAGACCAAAGATTCGGAAAGAATCTCAAAAGTCACCAAGAATGCGAAGGTGTAATTACACCTCTAACCAAGGAACCTCTGTTTTCTCCCTAAAAGCCTGAAAGGAGTTGGAAAACTCCAGGTCACGAAAACCCTGCTTCCCCTCAGCAGTGGCAGAACAAATCACACTCCATCCACAGAACAAGTTCCCTTCCTGTCCAAACAAGGTTCTCAAATGCTGGCCAGTCCATCAGCTATGAAACACAACTCCCTGCCTTGGTTACTTTCCTCTTCTTCTGTGCCTCTTGATGACATTGTTGACGGCCCCAAACCAGCTCCTAAATGCCTGGCCACGCTCTGGTCCGAAAGACCAAGAGCGGAACTGAAACCAAGCCCGATCATGAGTGCTACAGTGCCATCTGCCGGCAATTTTCATAAAGCAGCGTCCTGCTTAACCCGAGCTGAGTCCTCCCATTTCAAAGCTGCCAGAAGGAACGGATGATCCAGCCTCTGGCGTAAGAACCGCAGTTTTTACTGTATTCCTGTCCTTTTCTCCTATTATTTAGAAGGCATGTTTATAACTAAGCCTCTTTCCTCCCCCTCCCCCTTTTTAAGGATATTTAAAAGCAAGATCAGAAGTCTGGGAGAGATGGACTCTGCTGCTAATTGCTTTTCTGTTGTTCTCATTACCACCATGATTATGGTGCTGTATCAATCAATAATAATAATAAACTCATTGGAACTTCAGTTTTACACAGTCTTAATCCAGGCCCCTAAGTCAGGATATCACAGTTTGAAAGAGGGTTTATAAGGCTGTAAGTTTATAAGGCTATATAACACAACAAAAACAAAATATATAAATGAAGAAAAGGAAAGCTAAAAAATGGGCCTGTTTCCAAAAGAACAAGAGCTCAACTCACGCCGGTCAAGTTTGAGATTAAATTAACTTGCATTTCACCTGAAAAGAAACCTTTCTATTTAATCAGACGAGCTCATTTCCAAGCTATTACATTTTTACAGCCCATGCAAAAAAAAAAAAAAAATTCAAAAGAAACACACAGGTTCTCCTTCATAAATAATTTTGGGTCTTCTAAGAGATGAAACTTATGAGCCCACGCCCCAGCGTCCTCCAGTGGAGTTTATTTTGCCTCTGGGCCTTCAGGTTCCCGTGACACAGTGAATTGCCAAACTTGATAAAAGAGAAGGGGGTGCTCTTCTTTACAAGCATGGGAGGTGTGCTTTTATTCACAGTATTCCCCCAGAAGTGTGTCCGTAACATACAAAAATCAAATGTTTTCTGTCCGTAACATACAAAAATCAAATATTTTCTTTCCACATGTACCGTAAGGAGATTGTCCTAAATTATCAGCCACATGGATTTAGACAAATATATGAGAAACAGTACCAACTGCAGACACATGCACCTCCGACTCGGAAGTCTCCCCCGTTCCATCCCAGCCACGCCTGCTGGCTGGTATGGATTATCCTTTCTATGTGGGATGCTTCAGGCTTCTTTCTACCAGACCCTCCTATGGGTGCCTCCTTCGGGCTTTCAAGAAAAACTTCCAGCTCCTGCTCCTTCTATGAAGAGAGGGTTTGGTTAATATTTCCTAGTATTTTCAGCCCTGTCCTGAGTTTCCTTCCTTTCCAATATTTTTAGTCCCTGAGTTTAAAAAAAAAAAGAAAAACCTCATTTATAATAAAGTCAAAAACCCCTGGAAAACTTTTCATCAATGAAAACACCCAACTCTACTGTTCATTATTTTAGCAAATGTATTTTTGTTCCTTGAAAACTGACAGCCCGGCTCTGATAAAAGGCAGGCGCAACACCAGAATTAAGTGGAGGTGTTTTTTAAAAATGATTAATATATAAAATTCTCATTTAAAATGTTTGCGCTTTGCCATGAAATGGCCTTTCCAAAGGCACAAATTTGCTAGATCCAAATCCTGTGCATTAGGAAAACAAGCATCTATCAGGGCCAGGTTTGATTTTTCGGCAGAACCTGATTAAATGTGTCTCTCAGCCTCTTTTTATCATTGCAAATTATTCACGGTCCCTGGTCTAAAAGATTGAAATTTTGGGACATGATCAAAAACATTTTTTAATGGAAACTCGTCACGTCTTCTTTTTTTTAAAAAAACAGGGTCTTTTCCTTCACCTCCCATTCCCAGAAATTTGGGGAGGTTATATGTAATCATCATGCATTCAAAATGCCTGCTGCTAATTTCAACACAATTTTCTGCCCTGTTTGAAAAGGATTTTTGTTTGGATTTAGTGGGGTTAGGGTTCGGAGTGTGTGTGTGTGTGTGTGTGTGTGTGTGTGTGTGTGTGTGTACCAAAGGGAGGAGGGAGAGAGAGAGCAGAAATAGTTCTGCTTTGAAGTTCCCACATAATTACTGTTAAGATCTATCAAAATGTACTGGGAGACAGCGGTCCTGCGCCAGTCTGATGAATGAAAAGCCAAGCTACATCCAGGGAGACGTTTTAAAAGAATGGATCAAATTAAGAACCAGAGCAAATGTAACTAAGGTAGACTGAAAGATGTCGTGATTTCCGTTGTTGTTTATTTGAGGGGAGCATTAAAAAGAAAAGAGGAAGAGGGAGGGGAGTCAAAGGAAGGGAAAAATGAAAGAGAAGGCACTGAGGGAATGGGGTGGAGAAGAGGGAGAGAGGGAAGGGAGGGACGAGAGAACCGAGGGAGGCAAGAAGGGAGGAGAGAGTTATATTTACAAGGATGTGAGAACTCTGTTGTCTTCCTTGCCGTGGAAATTGAACATTACATAGCGGACCCACAACGAAAAGGGAGGAAATAGTCGGTTTCCCTTTTCCGTTCCCTTTGTTGGAATGTGGTTCAGGACCATCCGAAGGGAAAATGGTTGCAAACTTGGGAGAGTTGTTCTTCTCTCAGTGCTGATCCAACTGGCAGCTGCTCTGGGTAAAAGTTCTTAGTGTCACAGTGCCCCCTGGAGTCCCGCCTGGAGGGAACCGGGTGTCCACCTTTGGGGTCCCTTCCCCGCTGCAGCCCTGTGTTTCTTACTATGGGGAGAGGAGTTGGGAGGAAAAATTTTAAACAATCTCAGGACCTTTTGAAGGTCGCCACTGGGCAGGAGAAAGGAGGATTTGGAGAAATAACTTCTGATTTATTTCAGAGAGTTAGAAGAAGGGGGAAGGGAAGAATACATTCTCTCTCTCTCTCTCTCTCTCTCTCTCTCTCTCTCTCTCTCCCCCTCTCTGTCTCTTTCCTCCTACCCCTTACCCCCTTAATCCTATTTTAGTGGAGGTCTGACCTTGGAAATTTCTAAAAGACTTTAATCTCCTGTACTCCTGCTAAAAGGAGCTGAAAGAAAGAGTGTGAGACGAAGGTGATTTAAAGTTGTTTATTTATGAAAGGCTTCCACTCCCCTGATAGGAAGCAAGCTAACTAGTTCCTTAGGACCCTCTTTCAGCAGAAACCTTGCCCGAAGTTTTTACTTCCTTTTTTTGATCTCCTCACTTTTTAGACAAAATGTGCCCAATCATTAAAACTCAGCTGAGAGGAATGATTTTAAGCCTTCTGCCCCTGGGCAGACCTGATATCCTCAGAGGACTTGGAAATGCCCAATTGATATTTTTTGTAACTACCATCACCTCCCCTAGCTGCTCTAGAACAAACAAATTACAGTCATGTGGAAAGAAAGGGAGAGGAAACAAGAGAAAGAATGGTTTCCATAAACGTTATAGAGATAGAAAAGAAATCCAGACACTGTGCGGGCTATGCAAATCTCAAATTTGGGGAGGTACGAACTCATTGAAATCATTAAGTATTTCATTTTTCAGATGAAAGGCTTTCCCCTGCGTTACCGTGTACAGCTCTGATGTAATTTGAAGTGTCATTTTGGAAGGGCCTTGGTGATTAAGTCTTTTCCATTTCTCTCATTAAAGGGCCGATTTTCCTGATGTGGGTTATAACTCCGTTCCAATCTGAAATTTTACCCACCCCTCCTCCCCACTCAAAGAAGGTCTATATTTATGACTGATTTTGAAAGAATAACAAATCCAGTTGTATACTTATTTTTTTAACTGCTTTTGATTTTATTGAACTACAAAATGCAGAAATCACTTGACTGTCATTCTCAAAGGTCCATTTTAAATCAGGAGATATGTCAAGGTATAATTACTCATATTTAAAACATTCTGTAATTATAGGAGGAAAGAATAGAAAAATGGCTTTTAAACAAAGAGGCTCTTGAAAGCAACTGACTTCCAAGAAATGTCTGTCTTTTATAAAGTTCATAGTTTTTTCCAGTAAATTATTTTAAATTAATAACATTTCAAACATAAAGAATCATAAAGGTCTCTCTCATCTGCTACCACATATACACACAAAAAAAGACAAGAAAGCAAAACAAAACAAGACAAAATGCATTCTCAAAAATGCATTTTTTTAAAGATCTCTGAGATAGAAATAGTTCTCAGGAAATGTCAAACATGAACGTCTACATAATATCTACACAAAATAATAAATCAAAATTAGCTTTTTCCCATCTGACCCAACACAATAAAACAGGTTTAAAACATTGTTTAGGGAAAAAAAAGGTTTTTTTTAGCTTTCTCCAAAACAACTCATAATAGATGATGCCCTATTGGGAAAGATACCATGTGTTTTCTTGTAACTTGGTGGGAAACAGTATTTCTTGTTCTCAGTAAAGGAAATTAGATATATTATTTTAGGGAAAAGAATATAATATTTCACCATGATATGATCCAACAAAAACTCAGGAAACTCAAAGTCCAACTGATGCTCTGCTACAAATTCACACCATTGTGCCTTCTTTGCCGACAAGAGATTTAGGGTCCCAGAATGTCTGGGTGAACCTCAAATTTCCTGACTTCCAGTCTCTCATGTCTAAATAGCAAAGTGTTATTTAAACATTTGCTGGCTTTAGACCGGTTGCATTTTCCACCACCCCCCTTCTCCTTCTTCTGTTTCCTTTTATATATTTTATATCTTTGCTGGTCCTCGTTTCGCATCACCTGAAATGTATATATTGCATTTTAGCCCCACTGGCAGAGCAGCTCTGGAGAAATCGAATCTCTTTTCTAGTGAGAAAGGTATTTAACAAGAAACGAGAAGAATCCCAGAATCATGGGGTTTGCAAACTGAGAGAACCTAGGGGTATAGATGGCACAGGTTAGAAAGAAAACAGGTCGGGGGGAAAAAGCTGCAGAATTGGAGTTCACAGGGTCCCAGACGGAACAAGAGCTATTCAGGGTTGTGCTGAGCAGTACTGTCCATGTGCTGGCTGAGAACTTTGCTTTTATGAATGTTTCTCCCACAAAGTCGAATTCTAAGATGCCACGGTCTGTCAGGAGTCCTTCCTATGTATTGAAACCCCCAAGTTCTGCAACCTTTGTAGATTCAAGATCAATTTACTACTGGCTTGTTAATTGCAGCAAAGCAATGGAAAACCGGGCTTAGTTTTATGGGCTCTGCTTCTGTGCACACCATCTTTGGGACTCTCGGAGACTAAAAGCTTAAATTTTGACTGCCTTTGAAGCATTTGGGATGGGGGTGGATACTGAAAGTAGAAGCTGTAAGTATGCTTCCAACTAGTAAGTAGTTAGTTATTAAAATGGGCTTTGAAGTTCTCTGTCTATTAGTGTATTTTTGCATATTTTAAGGGCTCAGGCCAAAAAAAAAAAAACCCAACTTTTTTTTTAATGAACCTAATTTGGATTTCATTGAATTTTCTGCCCGTCCTGATGTTAAGATATGTTGGTGAGTTTAATTCCCTGACCCCTCTGTATGAAAGAAAAGAAACTCTTTCTTGGAGAGATTTAGAAAGGGGAAGAAAAATCCTTTTAAAAAGGCTTAGGGGGCGAGGGAGTGCAGGGAGTAAGTGGCAAAGGAGGCTTTATTTTCTAAAGCTCAAATTCCACAGACCGGACCGTCTACGTAAGAGCTGAAACTAATTTACCTGGATCCTTTTGTGACCACACGCTCTTGACTATTAAATGATTCTTTTCACTGACCAATAAAACCAAATCAAAAGCATGTTTTGGGTGCAGGGGTGGTGCCT
>PVLA01014942.1:0-27833 GCA_004027455.1 Hydrochoerus hydrochaeris
AAGAAGAAGAAGAAGAAGAGAATAGCCCTAAAATCTTTTAGCTCTTAACAAAGTCTATTCATTTCATCTATCCTTTGGTCTGTAAAATTTTCCTGTGGAGGTCAAATAATGATAAATTAACTGTTTAGTCCCATTACATTTTTGTTTTGTTTTCAGCCTTACATAAGGTGATAGAATTGACCTTCAATCTTTAGTTTAATTGAAAAAAATAATATTTGATAAAATTATAAATTAAAACCTCTGAATTTTGAAATCTTACTGTGATATACCTATTGCAGTTATGAAAGGTAGAAATAGCCAGAAAAATTTACAACAAATGAAGTAATTTTCAGCAGGAAATCAGTTCCATTATTTTTACCCCTTTGCAATACTGTTTCCAACATATTAGAAATCACCCTTTGCATCTCAGGATGGCAATAAGATGATTGACAGCAATTGCTAGTAATTTAGCAATTCTCTGCTTCTGAAATAATGCACTTCAGCATTTGCTCTAACACTGGGATATTCCACCCTTCAACTCAGATCAAATGTTAAGCTGCTACTCTGAAGGTGTTAAGACAAATTTTCCCATTTGTGTCAATTCTTCAAAGAGTAATATGCTAAATGTGCTTATTTTATAATAATATATTCACTTTCTTTTAAGCTACATTTTAAAATTATGTAATATTTTTAGTCCCAGTGCATTTGTATTTGAGAAAAAAATCAGAGGCAGAACTACTAATGATTACTGTGTCTAATGACCGAACTCATCCCATCAGCAAAATCTTAAGGGATACTACCATAGGGAGTTTTACACAAAGTATTTGGTGCTTTTTCTTCCCCTAGAGGTTTTCGGGCTTTATAGCTAGACATAAAAATTCAAACAATTCGTGAAGACCCTCATTGAAACATGAATAACAATAATATTCTTTTTAAAAAAATTGTTTAATGTGGCAGTTACCCAACATTTTGATTTTCTTTTCTGGAATGATATGTGTAGAATTCTGAAAATAGAAGTTACTAGCATTTTGAGAAATATTCAGGGTAATGGGGAAATGGCACTACAGTGGAAAATTTACAAGCCTTTCCTAATATTTTATGCTATTTTTAATTAGAGTAATTACAAGATCATTTAGTCATCTCAACTATTCTCACTATGGATGTCTCAGATTAAGTCTGGTTGTGTGCTTTTTACCACCTACTTCACTATTTGTTTTTCACATTCTGTATGCTCATTTTGGCCTTTAATTTCTATATCTGATCTTTTCTCTCTAATTCTTCACTTAACACTATGACTCTGATACCATTAACTAGTTGCAAATCATAACCACACAACTCTCTGTAAGGCCAAACAAAAAATAAATTTGAAAATCTGTGCTGCATTTCAATCTTTTCTTCAAATAATAAATAGATAAGCATATATATCATTGTTCTACAGAACAACTGACCACTCAATTCAGGGATAGTGAATATTTTTTGTGTGAACAAAATTCTCCTGCCAAAATTAACTTGGAACAATGTGGCTTGTCATAACTATGATTTAATCTTGAAACAGGAATTACACTTATTAGGTAACTAATCTTATGTGAATGAGTGTTGTTTTTTCATGAATTTTATTTCATTTTTTAGGAATGAGCAAAAATAGCACTGAAATTTAGAATTAAGCATCTTTAGTGAATAAAGATTAAGAATTCATTATATATATATATATATATATATATATATATATATATATATATAATTTATTTAAAAAGACTTACCAATACACCTGGAAAAGGAGAGCATTTTAATATCATTAAAATGTACATCTGTAGATGAAAAAATCATTGATAATCATGTTTTTTACACTTACACTTCAGTTACATGGGAGACATGGTGATGATTCACATGTATTTTCTGTTGAGATGTGACTATATCTCAATTTATTATAGGCTTTAAAATTATACCTTCAGAAGTGAGTGCTACATATTAGGTTAAAATTCTAGTGCACTTTTAATGAATGTTTTTGGTGTTTAACTTTTAAAATGTGACTGTTCTTGATGTAGGTTAAATTGACAAAATCTGAGGCTGTAGAAATATTTCTATCTATGTTAATAACCTGTGGTTTAGATTTTAAAAAATAATTTATAGCTTATGTCTAATAAAAGCACTTCATTCATTCAAGATTCTTGTTAAGCTAAAAACTGCAGTCTATAATGAGCATTAAATACAATACTTCAAGCAATAAGACAACATTCTTATCAGCAGATGCAGTTCACAGCCTACTAGAAAGATAGTTTTATACATGCATTATTAAAATATAGGAAGAGACTGTAATGGAAGTGTATACATCATTTCATAGAAACCAGGTGTTTCTTGTAAGGAATGAGGAGTTCAGCACAGATTTCCCAAGAAAGGAACATTTCGAGTAGCGTATTGAAAAAGCAGTAAGAGTTGACCAAGCAGACTAATAGATGTGCAGTGTACACTAAGGTTCTCGTTTCCTCACAGGACAGAGACATGGAAGAACATGGAGGAACCTGAGAATCGCAAAACACATACTACTGAAATATAAACTACCTGCAGAGGAATGATTGGAGTTAGTTATAAAAGTCATCAGGGATTATATTCTATGGGAGTTTAATTTTAATCTGTATACATTAGGGGAAAAGCATGAAATAAAAATTGTATTATGAAGGTAGCTTACCAATAAATAGTCAACACATGCCCATAAACAAATTGGGAGAGACTATAAAGATAAAGAGACAGGAAGAACAACACAGAGAGAGTGAATGTCATGTTCTGCAATACTAAGATATTTTTATTGTAATTGTTTTCTCTGTGTGCTTTTATATAATCAAATATTTAAAGATTTCAGATGGGAATTCATGTGTTAAAGCCAGAAGCCAAAGTACTGAGCTTTTTAGTAGTTTTTCATTTGTTAAAATATTTTTGCCCATGTTTGCTATTACACATATGTGTTCATTTCTCAGTATTGGTATATGGGAGCATCATTCATAGAGAAGAAAATATTGCACTATTGTAATAACTGTACCCTGTCTTCAGGCCTAAACATGCCAAGAGAAGAGGGGAAGTTTGGAAACACTTCAGAGTAGGCAGTTTCTTCTAGGATTCATTAGCTTCAAATCAATTTTTTTAAATGTTGCGTGTGTGTGTGTGTGTGTGTCTTTCTGTGTGTATAAATGATAAATTTTTATCATTGCTGTTTTATTTTCATTTTAATGTAAAAACTGTCCCTAACATCACCTATGTATCATTCAGTTCACAAGCAGAATTTAATGGAATTCAGATCTAAGATAATGTGTAATCAATTGCAGTGTTTAAATCTAAAATTTTTGTATTTCATGTATTTTGCTATTAAAGAATAAAAGGATAAACAAAATATACTTTTTATAATCAGTTTTCAATGTCTTCAGTGTGTGTATCTGAAATCAGAAGTTATAATTTCATATATATATATATATATACACACACATATATATGAATGACATTGTATAATAGATTTGTGTGATGTAACATGCATGTGTAACTAATTCAACCTGTTTACTTACAGAAAGTCATATCCTGGAAGATGTCAACAAGTGCATTATAGCTTTGAGAGACCAAGATGCTGAGAATTTAGACCGTGCTGCAGGTGCTATCAGAGGACGAGCAGCAAGAGTTGCTCATATTGTCACAGGTGAAATGGACAGTTACGAGCCAGGGGCTTACACTGAAGGTGTAATGCGAAATGTTAACTTCCTTACAAGCGCGGGTAAGTCTCAGTACGCAATGGCAGCTGCACTATTTGAAATTAAAATGTGTATAGTGACTAAATGTTCATATACATGGAAAAATGGTCTCAGTCATGTTTTGACATAAAGAACATTTCTATACTATCTAGTTGGTACTTAGGTCCTTTGATTATGTGATTTGAAATTTATCCTGTGAAGTAAATACATTCATTGGAGAAATTTTTATAAATATATGCCTTATATAAACTACCCATAGGCAATAGAGACTTAATGAATGTTTATTAATGTCAATGTTATAAAGAGATGCAGTTAGGCTGGAACAATATTAAGTATTTAATACTTTCCAGATCTTTTAGCTGAATCATCATTAGCCTCAGATTTTTCATTACACTGGTAAACACAGCAAGTCTGTCAGGTTTCTAGAGAAATGCTCTCTACCTTTATCTGCAGTTGTTTGCAAAACATTTTGTTCCTGCAAATAATGGTCTTTGATTGCTTGGGAAATATGTAACTAGGATTTTGTTTTAGTTGCAGCACCCAAGTCACTGTTTTCTAAAATCAGACTGTGAATGCTTTGAATCATCAGTGAAATGACGTTTTTAAAATATGATTGCTAATGTTTCTCTGAGAAACTTACAGAAGTGTCAGGATTCATATGAATTCATAAACAAGGAAGGTAGTCAGGTTTTTAGAACTTATCATGGCAGAACTATTTCCTATGAAAATCCTTATGAATTTGTGAAATCTTCAGATGCACATTATTACCCTTTAATACTAAAGCAAAAATATAGTTGTGATTCTTTACTGTTTGAAAATCCATATTTTAATTCTCCATCCTTGAGGGTCATTCTAGGTGTTATACAAGGGCGTATGACATTTGGGGGATATATACTTTGTTTAGTGAAAAGAGTAGAAAATACAAGGATGGAATAAGTTTTTAAATTTTAATTTATTTTATTTCTTTGATTTTTTTGGTGAAGCTGTCTTTTGAGATGAGCTAAGAGCAACATACAGTTTAATTACGTACACTGCAGACCAGTTCTGAAGAGCTGTGCCACGAGCAAACAGCAGGTTTACTTTTTAGTTTTCCCAGTATGTTGATACAAAAAATCATCCATGGATCTTGACACATTATATTCTTGTTATCACAACATACTTCAAAATAATAAAACAATTAAAATGTACTAAGGAACAACCGAGGCATTACACCTGCAACACTTATTATTAAACCAATATTTCTAATCTCAATCCTCAAAGTTACTGGTGTCACAAACAGGGCAGATAATGTTTGCTTTCTCAGGTGTGACAATGTAATGTATTTACTTGCTGAAGAATTCGATTGTGCTGTGGTCATTCAGTATCTTATTCCTCTTCTAGATTTAAGTGGTTCTTTCTAGTTTGCAGCCATCAAGGATAGAGCTATCTGTCTCTATTTTTCTCTACCTTCTGAAAATGGAATTATAAGGAAAAATGCATTAAGGATTCTCCTTTTAGACAAATGAAAATGTACTTATCTTGGTCACTGTTCTCTTGTTGCTGAGACAGACTACCTGATACCCAAAATTAAGGAAGGAAAGGTTTGTGGAAGTTTTGGACCATAATCAGCTGGTTCCAAGGTAGGGTGGCATGATGAGGGGCAAAAGTTCAAGGTGGCACAAGACAGCAAAGCAACAAGAGCAAAATGGGGACAGTAAGCCTCATTTCCTCCACTGTATGGTAAGCAGGCTATCCACCCAGGGAGGGTGTAGCACTCCTACCATCTCCATGCCCTCCTCTTGCACAGGTTGAGGATATTTACAAAGTGAGGACCCTACCTCCTTGCTGAGTTGCTTAGTTAAACTTTTCTGCTTCTCAATTTGACACAATGAATCAATTATTACAGTCCTGTAGGGAAAAATAAATTGTAGCAGGGCATTGATATCTTACATTGACATCTCTCTTTTATAACATATTATTAAAGTCTTATAAGTACACTTTTATTATCATAATGTCTGCAAAAGGTACTAAATTTAGTTTCATACTCCATAGGAGATTATATCTGCCATATACAAAACAAGAAGTAAAAATGAAATTCTACACCATTTCTAATTGATCAAAAGTGAAAATTGTCTACTCTTTTAAATATAAATTTGTTAAAAATCTATGATTTACAATGACTTTATCATATATGTAATCAATATGGCTACATTATCACAGTAAGGACAGGAGAAAAGTTCTTTAATAGTCCTATGTAATGTTAGTTAAAATCATCCAGATAAATTATGCCCTGCTAGCTAAAATAAAATACATATAAAATAATCCTGAGCTATTCTATATGAAATGTGTCTTATTATTAATATACTACTATAGTTTTGCACTCCTAATTTTGTGATTTTAGTTTTTTAGATAATTTTGGTGCATCTTTGAAGAAATCTCCTGATTTAAAATATATATATATATATATATATATATATATATATATAATCTGAATTTTCCCTGAACAGCTTTTCTTAAAGTTTATCAAAAACACATTTCTCTAAAGGAAATATTAAGCAAAAAAGTGTATGCAAAACATAATTAGATCAGGCTGATCTTAACCAAAGCTGAAAAATGTGAGCTTTCCCTTTCCCACAGAGACACTATCTATAAAATTACTTCCAACTATTCTATTCTCTAAATTAACTAATAGAGTATGTTTATCTTTTTTCAAATCTGCTTCATCTCTTGGACTTATTTATAATTATCAAATTACATAATTGTGAATTTCTTACGTTGTGTTATAGAGCCTTAATAGTTCATAATTTAGCAAGAGAATGATTATATGCTTTATTTTTCTCTTTCTTTTATATAATTCTCAGGTCTTAACCCAGTTTCCTGAAATTGATTTAATGAGGAGTTATTGTGAATTGTTTTTGTTCCTGAGACTTTCAAATCTTTATAAAATTTGCCTTAAGTATTGTCACCAATGATGAAACCTAAGCCATATTCACCTAAATCAACAAAGTGTTTTTGAAACATGTGGCCTTTGATTTCAATCAGACTTTGTAGCTCATCAGCACATTTTCAAGGTTTGATGAACATCTATGTGTTTTCTTAGCACTGGGAAACAAGGTTGCCCTGTTGTATTTTAGGAATTTACATTGTTCTACTAGCTAGCAATTGTTTTTAAGTGAAATGTAGTCAACTTTTGGAGCCCTGCATTTCACTGAGAGGCATAAATATTGTAATCTCCATGTGAAATCCCTTATTTTGTCCCACTCTTTCCTGTCACTGATTTTCTCCACTTGTCAGGAATTCCTGATGGAGAAAGAAAACATATTGACTTTATTATTAAATAACAAATCTTTGAAAATGTTATTTTATTAAACAACAAACTTCTGAAATTGAAAAGCAAGGCTTACAAATTATATTCTTAACATCAAATTTAATTCTTTCATACAAGTTTAGAATTTTGTTGTTCTGAAATTGTATTTCATTCTAAAATTTTGCTATAGACTAGTTTAAATAGTAGATAGACTTGATTAAATAGACACTTAATAGACAATTACACTGAGAGACTTAACATGTTACATTCCTTATGTCATATCTCTGTATTACAAATTTAAATTGTTATATTTAAAAACCAAACCGTTTTCAATCTGGCAGTTTTTGCTTTCTCTGATATACAAATTACTAGTTTGTATATCAGATGTTGCTGAAAGACATTTAACATGTTCAGTACAATTTTCAGTGGGGAATTGGCTGGAACCTAGTGCTGTACTCTTGTTGGTTGAGCCTGGGCAATAGTCTTCATAGCAGATGTCAGTCGTTTTTTGCATTGTTCATTTAATTTACCTTCCTATTTTATTCTATTGTTTTTCCCTAGTGTGAGCCAAAAGACACCTGGCACTCCATTAAGTTGATACTTTCACAGTCATTCAAACACAACCAGGATTGTTCCTCCCTTTGGATCTCCTCCACCCTGTCCTAGTCAAGTTGAATATTGTTATACTTTGTTTCTCTAATCAAATTATATCCATCTTTTAAGAAACAGTTTGTATCTTCTAGAAACCTTTCTTTATTCTCTTCAGAGACAGTAAATACTTTCTGTTTTCAGGTGCTTTGGTTTAAAGACTGTGTGGCTCATACATTCCAAACAAATGTCTGTTGAGGAACTCTTCAGACATACTTGTATAGAAATGACTTTTAAAAAAATAGAATGTAAGCTACAGGAGGAAAGCATCATTTTATTTTTCTGTCTACATTTCTCTCAGAGTTTATCCTTCTGTCTTAGGTTAGATTAAAAACTCAAAATAAAAACAAAAACAAATTCAAATAGAGCCCCTGTGGTTTCGGTATCTATTTCTGCAGGGAATGTTGTTTTCTACTTTTCTGTACCTTATGATGTGAGGTACTTAAAAACAAACATTAAGTAGAGGACAAGCTCATTCCCTGACAGATAATGAAACAATTAAATCAAACTGAAATGGAATCAGAAACACTTCCTGTAAGTGTTTCTTCCTGTAAGTTGCAATGTTCTACAAGGTAGATATCATACTTTCTTTACTTTTATCTTCCCCTGCTGTATCTCACATAGTAAATGTATCCAGTGATCACTGATCACTAAGTCTTTCTCCAACTCTTGAATTTAAACTTTACTACCAAATTACATTTTGATACAGTGAAAAAATAAATTGTCATCCCAATTCATGAAAAAAAAAACAACTAACTTTGTAGCAGTGTACTATGTTAAAGGCTATAGCAAAGGAAATGTTAAGATTTATTACTCTAGAGAGATAGATAATATCCACTTCCAGAAAAGTTAAGGTCTAATTTTAATAGCTTCCTCAACAAACTCTTTTGAACAAGAGATCATGATTCTTATGTATTCAATTACTTATAAGAACCTTCATTGAACTATATCATTGAAAACTCCCATTGAATCTAATTTATCTAAAGCTTCTAGCAAACCCTCTAAATTAAGACAGTGACAAAACTTTCAAATACAGAAAACATTGTTGGTGAATTTTCCTCCCCTTCTAACTGCCAGAGACAGGATTCTGAATTGTGCACTTCCCTCCTGTGGGCTTCTGTATGAATCTGATACCCCTTCTAAGACAACTAGGAGAGAACATTAACAAAAGGCAGGCATTTGCAGATCACTTGGTTAACCTAGATAATCCAGTGTCTATCTAATGATCACATAGAGGGAAGTTAAGCAACAACCCAGCCTTTTTCAAAAACAAGATTGGAAGTGCTTCTGCTCCTTCATCAGTGGGGACCCTGGGTCATATGTTAGTTGAAGAAAATGTGGCTAATAGTATGTCTAAGTGTAAAGCATATTTTATATTTGATTAGAACTGGATTTTTATACCACCAAATCCACTTAGTAATTGGAAGATCCTCCTTACATTTCTTGAAAAGTAAACTGAAATATAATTTTTTAAGAAGAAAGGAAAGTACTAAACCCAAACAGGCAAACCCAGAGGCACCGTATATAGGAACCACAATCACAGTCATCTCGAAGAACATCTGTTTTAGGTTCTGTTCCAGCCCGCAATGAACATTTAATGTTAGTCATGACATCCTAATGTTATGACACTGAACCTCACAGATGGTACATTTGTTTTTTATAACATTCCAGATATTTCTAACAGAAGAATAAATCTTAAAATATACCTGCTTTGATTTCATTTGCTTTAACTTCCATGTCCAGAGCAAAAGTATCCTGTTAGCATAATGTAAGTTCTGTGTCTACACTTGGCTTTCAGCATATGGTGGGCCTAGTACCTGCCTCTGAGCTTCAGGGGAGATAGTGCTCTGCCTCCCACTGATTCGCACTGCCAGATTGTCCAGCACAGAGTGTTGGAGAGAAGAGGTGGTGGCAACGAAATGCAGAAAATGATTATCAACAAGTACAATGATCTATACAGGAGAGATTAACCATTGGTTTTATCAATCTGATTGGTCATCACCAAAAATGGCACCACTTCTATTCTTCACAGCATTTGATCAGGAGCATTGGCCTTGAGCAGCTGGTTACAAACTCATTTCCTTCTAATAGTTTATCAAATGTTTAAAGCATACTTTATGCCTAGTATATTTATGATATAACCCAAATTAGGCATATTCTAGGGATGATGTGTCATATTAGAATATATGATGTGAATGTGATTCATTACCAAGGTAATCTTTAAGAAGATAGTGTTTGCATTGCTGTTTCCATGAAAACTTAAGTGGATCTATGAGGCTTTGGAAAAAGCAGTAAATTATATCCTTCTGTGGTTTTGTTTCTCTCTCTCCCTCTCTCTCTCTCTTTCTCATAATGACAGAAAAACAGATGTGTTTCTATTACTTTTCAAGGGTGTGATGGTCCTGTATCAAAAAATGCCATGTTCTTTTATTTTTTTAAATTTTATTTAAAGAGGGGGGAAGCAAAACAGAAAAAAAAGGGTAGAAACAAAACAGAATTTCAAAAAAACTAAACAGTAAGAAATCACTATCTGATGCATTACATATTGTATTCTTGGATATAGTTGTTCAAGTTACAAAATTAAAGCATACAAAGCGGACATTCAAACAGTGAGACTGCAAACAGTTCTGTTCACCAATCCAACAAAAGCTTAGTAACATGGTTCTCAATCCTACACACTTAAGTATACATACAGTTATCTCTTTTAGAGCACTTTCTTTTCCTCCTCTTGTTTTTTTTTTAAATTGTTTTATTTAAAGAAAAAATTTTGAAATGGAAAGAGGGTAGAAACAATACAAAATCTCAAAAACAAAACAACAAAAATAGTAACCAGTAAAAATCACTAGTTGATAATCATATACTTTCCTCTTAGATGCAGTTGTTCAAGTTACAAAACTAAAGTCCACAAAGTGGACATCCAAACAGTGAGACTGCAGTCAGTTTTGCTCATCTATCCAAATAAAACTTTAGCAACATAGTTATTAATTCCACACACTCAAGCATACATACAGTTATATCTTTAGAATATTCTCTTTTTCCTTTTTTTCCTTTACAATAACTATAATCCATTCTCATAAACTACTTAGAAGTTCTTCACATGTATAAGTCTCTACACATATACCTAGGCTTTCTGTATTAGAGGAAGAAACAAATCAAAACAAGTCAGCAATACAAATTCCTAGAGAAACACGAAATGAAAAGAACATACAAAAACACAACATTAGGTGATCTACGGTAGTCACTATGATGTCTCTAGTTATTTTCAATAAAATTGTCTATGTCGTCAAATATAATATAAACTTAGCATTGCTTTACATTATTAATAAAATCTAAACATTGGAGACATTATAGGACTTCAAAGGCAGATAACAATCAAACCAGAATGGGTATCCTATTGAATCCTGTCATCTTCAGAGTAGTTGCCCCTACTCTCAGACTCGACACTCTCAAGCATACCAGACTCAAATAAAATCAGTCAAGATAAAACAGTGATATAACCAATCTTCTTTGTTTTATCTCTGCCATGCTATTTTTCTGTTGTTAATGGTTTGCTTTTCTCTTTGATTCCACTGTATGCCCCTTTCTTTGAGGCCTTTCTGCCATTATTCCTGGAACCCTGGTGGTTTTCTTCTCTCTCTCTAGAATGTTCTTCAGTATTCTTTGCAGTGTTGGATTGGTGGTCATAAACTCCCCCAGTTCCTCTTTGTCATGGAAATATTTTGTCTCTCCATTAATTTTGAGAGACAGTTTTGCAGGGTACTTCATTCTGGGTTGGAGGTTATTTTCTTTCAGGGCTTGGAATATTTTGCTCCAAGCTCTTCATGATTTAATGGTTTACATTGAGAAGTCTGCTGTGATTTTGATGAGTTTTCCTTTATAGGTAATCTATTTCTTTCCTCTGACTGCTTTTAATATTCTGTTCTTGTGATGGATTTCTGGGATCCTGATTATTATATGTCTGGGTGTAGATCTGTTTGGGTTGTAGCTGGCTAGAGTTTTATATGCCTCATTTATCTGAACTTCACTTCCATTACCTATGTTGGGAAGTTTTCCTTAATTATGTCTGTGAATAGACTTTTTATTTCATTTGTATTTGTTGATGCATCTTCATTCACGTATTTTATTCATAGGTTATAAATCCTCTTGTCATCTTCTAGCCTTTGTATCATTGCTTCCTGGTTCCTTGTTATTTTTAAGAGATCCTTCCTTTCATGATCATACTTTGCAAATCTATCTTCAAGTTTTGAAAGTTTGTCTTTAGTTTCTGTTAAAGGGTTTTGCCAGGTTTCAATGGAGTTTTTAATTTCCTGATACTCTCTTTAGATTTTTTCATATATTCTAGGTTTTGTTTATATTCTTCATCAAAGGCTTCTCTCTTTCTCTGCGTTCCTCTATTCTTTCATTTGTGCCTACTTGAGGATTACCCAGGACTTCTTTTATTAGTCTTCTTATATCTTGCTTCACCTAAGTTAGAATTTCAGACTTAAATTCGACAATGAGGTCACGGATATATTTCTTTATTTGCAATGAGGCTGTTTCTGACATTACAGGTTTGCTGCTCTCAACCTCCTCTGTATTTACCTCTGTTGTACTCACTTTCCCTGTTTCCACAGTTGGGGACCTTTTTCTCTTTCTGTCTTGTCATGTTTTCGGCCCCCTTCAGACAGGTGGGTGGTGGAGGTCTCTGGGCCTTTCGTTTTGCTTATAGTTTTTCTTCAGCACACTTGCTAGGTAAGTACTGCCCCCCAGTCCGCTGTGGATCTGCGAGTTGCATGCTGAGAGCTGGCTCCTCCCACTATGCCAGTCAACCAGTTTATACTTCAACAGGTTTGTGTGTTCCCTGGGGAAGCCACTGGCCCAGGAAAGCCTCGCCACTGGTCCAGGGAAGCCTCGTCCCTGGCTATTTGGTTTCAACAAGGAACATGGCCCAGCCCGAGCAGATCCTACCAATCTGCTTTGGACTAGGAGTCATCAGCAGACGCTGCCTAGGGCCCCAATTAAAGCCATCCCTGCCCAACTCCAAAGTGTCGCCTAGCCAGTCCTCCTGGTTTGGGGATTCCAGTTCCTGTCACTCACCAAAGTTCACACAGCTCAGCTGGCTGTTTCCACTCCCTGTCTCAGGGCCTCCCCCAGCCAAGGGTCTGGAGCTTACCAACCCCTGCTCTCAGCAGGGCTGCCATCTCAGCTTGATTGTGAGTCATCTGACTTTAAGACATTCCGGTACAGCGATCAGGGCTTGCCCAGATCCAGCCCTCTGTCCATGCTTCTTTTTCTTCTTTCTTTTTTTTTTATTTTTCTTTTTCCTCAGTTTCTTCCTGGGTCGTGAGAATTCCTCTCCTTTTGTCTGGCTTTCTCCATGTTTCCAGATTCCAGCATCTGAGTTGTTTTTTTTTTTTTTTTTTTCCTCAGAGAAGCTCTCTTAAGGTGCCGCCACTCAGTCGGCCATCTTGCAATCCTGCCATGTTCTTTTAAATTCAAATAATTGAGGACTTTTACTTCATTAATTTTAAAATTGCTAAGTACTAGGTATTTTTTTCCTAGGCCAATGCCTTCTAAAATTAGTGTTTGACTATTTGGTGCACGCCTATAATACCAGGACTCAGGAGGCTGAGTCAGGAGTTGAGAATTTGTGGCTAGTCTTAGCTACAAAGTAAGTTCAGTTGGAACTGCATAGTGAAACCCTGTCTGACAAACAAATAAACAAACAAGCAAGCAAACACACACACACACACACACAAAACAGTGGGTATTAACCGTCTGTGCTCCATCCTAACTTCCTGAGAGCTAAGAAGACCTATATTTTAACACCTCACTAAATCATTAGCACAGTTATGCCATAGCACAGGTGGTAGGAAGCTGAAGGCTAAACTATTATCAGTGGATAATCCAAGAATTAATCTCTTTATGAGTAAAATATTTTATAAAGTATAACATAGAATATTTTTTAAAAATGCAGACAATATTTAGTAGAAATTTTTTTTTCCTTTTCACTCCATTTTGAAAACTGGGTTGACAGTAATAAAATATCTCCTTTCAGTTGTTATATTTCAAGTATTAGTCATTTTTAGATGCAAACATAATTAATTTTATATTGCAGAGCAAATTTTATATATAGTCTGGAAAATCTGATTGTATATTTATTATATACAATGTGAGCTAGAAAATGTAAGCAAGTAAAACTTTTATATACTTATCTGTATAACTGAATTTGAGATTTAAGATTACTGAGTCTGTGACATAAACTGTGGTACTGTGTCTCTTACATTTTCTTTCCTTTGACTTTAAAGAGAGGATAAATCATGTGAAGTCAAGCGTGTAAATTGGATTCCATTTCCCTTGGTGGTAAATAATTGTTGCAGACAGCAGAATTTAATTGGTTATAGTTTTAGCCATTTGATTCTCAGGTTGTTTTTCCCAAAATGTCTTTCCTGTTAGTTTTTCTGGAGTTCTTCTGTAGTCCTGACTGGGTGGAAATGGTCACAAACAATGCAATTATGTTGTCAAGTTTCAAAATAAGAGCAAGTTAACTAAGTGAAAGATTCAGCATTCCTAAGTTGAGAGTATCTGTAGCTTTGTCAAAATAAGGTGTATTGCAGCTGTGCTATTAGGCTTCCTAGTTATGAAAGCAAAGGTAAGAGTCAAAACCACTATAAGAAAAACAAATAGGCTGGCTAACACTTGCAAATTCAGCAGTATCAATGAGATTTATTAATATATGTGAACATTTTATTTAATGTAGTTAATAAATAATTTATCATGTCTGGATGATTTAAACATTATATACTTCCCTTTCACTTGAAGCAAACATAAACTAGATTATTGCAAGATCCTCAATAAATGAAGAAGAGATTTCACTGAACATAGAAAACATACTTGAAATAATAGCCACAATTGAAGCAATAGAACAAGTAGATACCAAAGAGGTGCTTAATTAATTAACTTGATAAAAATAATTCAAGGAAAGCCAGAGATTTTCAACTAGAAAGCCACTATATGCCATGTTAAGTTTCATTGGAATATACTTTCACTTAACAAATTTTGTAGCTCATGATGATTTCCAGCTTCCATTTTTATCAATAACAGAAGAAGGTATTACTGCTCAACAATTCTATACAATAGGCAAGGACCTACCAAGAGATTTCTTTTCCTGAAATGGATTAGTAACCTAGTGATATGTATCTTGAAAAATATAATATATTCTGGTGATCATACACCATTTAATTTTACTGTCTGCCAAAATCTGGAGCAGTTAAAGTGAAGTGAACAATTTATTTATAAAATTTCTCTACTGATATAGGGCTTTAAAAGTATCGTTTATTATAAACACTGCCGGCAGTATTTTTTAAATATTTCAGATATTCTCAAGTCTAGTGTCAAATCTAAGTTATAGTCATTTAAGAAAGATTAGAAATACTCTTTTTCATTGGCCTCAAAATTTCTAGGTAACTAGAAAGAAAAATTAGCATTTAGGTGTTAATTTGATACCTAAAGAAACAATATGTTAAGTATAATTATTTTCTTCCTGTCTTCTCAGCTTAATTTATTTGTTCTTCTTTCTACCAACTATTTATACTTGTAAGCATTTCTTAATATTTTTTATTGTTCTTTAATGTTAATGTGTCATTATTGATTATGTTTATAGTTTTATCTGTTCTGTCACAGTTAGAATCAAATAACTTTAAGTCCAGAGACTAAAAATATAGTTTTTTTTTTGTCTCTATACTTAAAAATCTACCAAGATGCCAAAATAAGCAGATGTATTTTTGCCCTAAGTTAGCTTCCTTTTGAACATAATGATTTAAAAGGAACATAGGAACATAGAGAAAATAAACTTATAATGACATACAAAAGTATATGATCAGAGACAATTAATGAAAAATACTCAAAAGGGAGAAAGTAACTGGCTGTAGGAGATGTATGAAAGAAAGCAGCAAAAGCCTCAGTCTAGAATATTCAGAAGAGTCTACTGAGGAGATCTGAGTTCAGCCTTGACTTACAAACTTCATCTCAGCAACACTCGATTCCATAATACAATGGGGTGATGCCTTCACATTTCTTTAGAAAATTAGTCTGAGCTTAAAATCCTGCTGTGGTTTGGACATACCTTTGCATTTCTTTCCTAACCTTGATGTTGAGTGCGATGATGTTAAAAAGAGGTGGAACCTCAGAAGGTGTGGCCTAGTTGAAAGTCCAGTGGTCCTTGAGAACATTTCCTCAAGAGTGGGAGAAGGACCTCAGGCTCTCTGACTTTCTGTTTTTGACAGAGGTCTTGCAATGATCATTACCAGATCAGCTCTATTGCTAATGCTTTGTGCTTGAATATCTAAATTTTGAATTCATTGTTCCTCTTCTTTATAAGGAACCCAGCCTCAGCTATTTTGCTATAGAAGTTAAAACAGACCAGCACAAATTCTACAGTCATTCAACTAATGTGATGAAATAAAATAATTTTTATATGTATAAGAACTCACAAAATTTAACTTGCACAGATTCTTTTGAGAAATGACTTGAAAATGTGCACAAATGAAACGAGATGAAAGAAATAGAAATAGTAAAAAATAGAAATGAAAATTGTAAATCTGTGTTGGGGATGTAATGAATATAAAAACAAGATGACTGATAATTAGGTCTAGCAAACAATGCTCTAGATGAGAGCACATAATCAGTGCATTCCAAGAAAGAAATCATTTCGGTAGGAGCCTAGAATAGATTCAGACAAACAGAATCACTAAATTAGTAACGTGATACAGAAATTAATTCAATTTCCTCAATAAATATGTGAATATAACAGTCCTCAATTCACTAATGTGGTTAAGAATTCACAAATCTAACTACATGAGCCTAAAACTTTAACATCTGATTGCACTGATATTAGATTATATATAATGTGTGCTACTGTTTGGCTCCAGTAAAGATGAATTCATTCTTTAGTCATTTATAATATTTAAAGTTTGAAATGTACTTGGTGACATCCATAGCCAGTGTGATCACATTGTTTAGGGATGTATAGGTTGGTGATTTATATCTGGTTCAATTAGTTATGTAGATTGAATTGGCTATTTGAGCTTAGGGCATGAAAAGACTTTGCTGAAATTATTTCTCTGAATTCAAAGACCAAAATTTGTTGCATACACCTCGATGGTTTGCAATCTTAAGATAAACTGCATCCTGTGAAAGGACCCTGGGTAGATGGGCCTGCAAGTTTCCAAAGCTTTAATGCATCCTTCACATTTTTCTCCTTTTGTAGTATAGTCTTTTTTGAGTAAGTCCTGTAAGAATAGGTTACATGCAACTTTGCAAGACCTTTTACTTATCTAACTTTATGTAACTGTTGTAATCATAACTCTTTTATTTTACAGAACAATGTGAAAAAACAAGAGGCATAATCACATACACACACATATACTCTACCTTAATCAAACATGGCAAGTTAAAGAATTGTTGTTAACTAAATTTTTTGGTTTCATTTATTTTCTTTTTTTAATACTCAATAGGTTTTTGTAATTAAACATTATTAGTCCATTTGAGTTACTAAAAATAAAGCTATAGACTAGTTAAATTATCAACAGCCTTAAATATATTGCATACAGTTTTGGGAGCTCAGGAGGCTAAGATGGGTGTTTATTAAATTTCTCCTCTTCACGGATGTTCCCTTTCAAATATACTCTTATTGTAGATGGACAAACAAGCTCCATGAAAACTTCTTTTATCAAGGTGTTAATCTCATCAGAAAAGCTCTACTTCCTAAAAGCAATATGCCTTATTGCTACCACACCAGTGATTAGTTTTCAGTATATTAACTTTGAAAGAAAACAAACATTCAGAGCATTCTATAGATCTTATGCGCTAAAAAATATCTGGATGCTACTATTATTCTTGGAGGACTTTTCAAGCTCTGGAAACTTAATGAACTAAACTTTCATTTCATTTAGAATAATTGAGTTTTATTTTTGAGTACTAACAGTGAATGGACAAATCTTTTTCATGTGCACTGTCTCAGCCTTTTAGGGGCTATTTCTTAAAATAATGTGATCCATTTACTAAATTATTTTTCATTTCCCGTGTCCTTAAAAATTTAGAACTGCAAAATATCTTCCTATAATTACTTATCTATGGCTACAGAGGGAATTTGCCTAAATTTAGCAAATTTGGACAACAAATATTTATTTTCTTTTAAATTCTGAGGGTCAAGAATCTGAAAGCAGCTCATCCAGGTGGTTATGGTTCAGTATTTCTGATGAGGTTGCAGGGCATCTATTGGCCTGAATTTACTTGGGGCTGAAGAATCTGCTTTCTGAGTCATTAATACCATGGTTAGTAGGAGACTCCATTTCCATGCCACATCAGTGCCTTCATCGGCCACTAGTCTGTCTCACAACATGGTACTTGCCTTCTTCTGAGTGAGGAAATTAGTGAAAAAAGTAAGAGAGCAAGAAAGGGACTAAGATGGAAAGTGACATCTTTGTAGGATTTTTGAAGTGTCAAATCATCACTTTTATACTCAGCATACTACAATGAATTATAAAATTCAAAGTTTTACTCTTTTACCTAAAGGGAGGGTTTGCATAGTACATGAATATCAGGAGGCAGAGGAAATTGGACTAACTTACTTGTTGCTCACCACAAGTTCTACATGGTTTATGCACAATATGTTCTTATGTAATCAAATCTACTTTTCGTGGTGCATGTATCTTTCAATTCTTTTCTATTTTCTCATCTGTCATCTAATAATGGAAGCATAATCAAGGAGCTGTCATACCATAGATACTCAGTAGACATACATTAAGTGGATGAATAAATAATGCAATGCACATCTCACCCACCAGGGACCCTTAATAAATTTGATTGAGTGACAGTACAGAACACTGTGGAAGAAGGAATTTTCTCTATTAGTCCTCTACATTACTAATTCATGCTAGGTTGTTTTATAGCCTTAGTAGATATCAGTTCACAAACATTGCTCCAAATACCAAATTTTGTGCTGTAGACATGTAGAGCAAGCTTTCGAGGGGGATCTGAAAAACCAAACTTTAGGATTATCATTAATTAAATAATGGTGAAAATCATGCAAACAATATGACTCTCATACACATAAGAAGAGTACACATACAGGAGACTTTCAGTATTTCTATGCAGATCATTTTCTTTACTTCTGTCTTTTTAAATCTGAGTTAGTTTTCTACATGCTAGATTAGTTACATGCATTGATACATTTGCTGTTTCCATGTTTTCAAATTCTCAGTATTGTATCTATTTAATAACTGAAGACGAAACTTCAAAATATAAAAAAATAGTTCTGTTTTTGTGCTTTTATGGAATGCTTCTCACTTCATGCATTCTTCGTTTTTGAGAAGTGGATGTGTTGTCCATATTTTAAATGTTTCACTTTTTAGGGTGGTATTGCTGTAATGGCCGTAAATTACTTATTTTGGAAAACAAAACAAAACAACAAATGTATAATTATTGGTTTTGCAAAAGAAAATTTAACATACCAATATTAAAAATTTAGTTTTCCATGTTTTAATAGGCAACTAAAATCTCTAGACATTATAACCAAATTTAGATTAGAATTTTAGCTCTAGTATTTATCAACAATGAGAGTTAGGCAAACTATTTACTCAGTTTAAGCCTTATATTTGCTACTTATAAAACTCAGGCAATAAAATTTATCTCTTAGAGTTTTTGTGAAGATTTCCATTTAATTTTGCCAACAGAAATCTTGAATCGTCTCCTATATAGACTAATGTCAAAATTTTGGTAGATATTAATATTATTTTAATGATATTGTTAGCTCCATGTATTATATAATAGTTACTTGTGGTTAAATGTTCATGTGATTCATTTTCCAATTAAAGTGGAAAATATATGTTGTAGATAAAAGACTTAATTGCAGAATACAATAAGTAAATACTGAGATATATGTTCTAGTTCTTGCAGTTTCATCTACTAAACTGTTTTTACTTTGAGAAATGTTTCTTGTTTTCTAATTTTGATTTAGCCAACATCTTAGTTATAGCAGCCATAAAATGAGTAATCCATATAGTACTAAACCCATAGGTTGCATTACTTAAACAATAGGAATTTATGTATCACAGACCTGGAAACTAGAATTCCAAGTTCAGGGTGCCAGCACCGAGGGTTTCTGCTAAAAGGCTTCTTCTTGTTTGAAGACAGCTTCTTTTTACTATGTTCCCACTTAGTAGAGAGCAGAGGGAAGGAAAATGAGCTTTCTCTGAAGTCTCTTCTTGTGAGAGCACTGTGTGTGTGATAAGGGGGTCTATCTTCATAACCTAATTATCTCCCCAAAATCCTATCTCCAAGTAACATCACATCAGGGATTAGGGTTTAGACATTAATTTTTGAGGACATATTCTGTTCACAAATCAAAGTTCATTATTTTGTGAACTTTGATCAAACAAAATCATTTTACAGAAAAACATTTTAAAATTTCAAACTATTAACAATAAAGTGCAGAAAAGATTATTTGCTCTTGAGTTTTAGCAGCTTCATAATATTTTTAAAAAATCATTACTGCTACATGTGCTTAAGGAATATAATGAAAGAAGAAATAGTACATTTTATACCAAAAGAAAAGTAGTGTAAGACTAAATAATGTGACCTAGCTGAGTTTATAGTGAAGGTGTTTATTTAAATATTTTTCAGTGATAGTAGCACTTTTAGAAAATTAAAACAAAATCAGGAACACCTCATTCATCTGTAATCATTTTGATGACATATGACTCGAGTATTTTTAAATATGTAAAGCATTATGAGAAGCTCTCTTTATAATGCACTCATTTAGAAATAATAGCAATTTTCCACAATTCAATGAGCATTAAGCAAAAATATTTGGAGGGTTCTTTTAAAGCTTACAATTTATCAAACTGACTTGCAATACTTTTTTGCATACCTCTGTAGTGTTTCTTGGCTTATAATTATTTAACCAAGAAAAATGACTTCCAACTTTTTATGAAGACTGCATGTTACACATAAATCCCTTCTGATATCACAAGAGCTCATAAAGCCTAAGAAGCATATACCAATGCAATGATGAAATACTATTTAAAACATAATTAAAAACAAGTACAAAGGTAGAAGTGAATCATAAAAGTTGATGATGAAAGAGACTACTCTCATTTCAAGAATGGTTAAAGTAATGTACTCTAAAAACCTCAGAAATTTTTTCATGTTTTACTTAAATGACACACAGTTGTCCAAAACATTCAATATAATCTTATTTTATACCAGTTTCTCACTTTGAAATCAAATTTTATGAAAACATTTTATTCAGTTATTATATTCTTCTGGGTATTTTATTCAATAATGAAAAACCTCAATGTCCCATGATAATGAAGAATAAAAGTGATTAGATATGACAGAGTTCTCTACTTATACCTTTCCCTTCACTGTGGCAAGACCAGAAAAAACATATTTTCAATGTTTAGACATTAAAGGATGTAAACTAAGTGACATAAGGAATGGAAAATTGACTAACAATTTTTTGGACTTTTAACCATTTTAATGTATATTTATAGTGTTTAAAATGCTAACTATGTTACATACAGTAAGAGGATAATCAAAATCACAAGTTAAATCATAGGTAGGATATTACTTTAACTGGTTTCTATTAAGTTACATAAATGTACAAGCACTTGACCTACTGAATACGGAATGAATAGGAAATAATTCATCCTCTTTTGAAGAAATACATTGAAGGGAGTAACAGATAAGAACCCTATATCTTGTAGTTGATGTTATTGTCTATGATATGACTAAATCCAGAAATCAGGATAGATAAATTGAAAATATTAGTGAAACTTTGAGCCAAATCTTTAAGTAACAAGTTCTGTGGTGTATTTCACTGGTGTGATAGCAGAGCCCTTATCTAGGATGTATAGGGTTGAATCCCCAGAACACTATATATATAGTGTGAGTGTTTATAATTAAGAAACCAATTTATTAGCTTTATCACTTAATTATTTGCGACCACTATTTCCTGATATTTCCAGGTAATTATTAGGCCTATTTTTTGTGGTCTTTGTTTTTTCTTTTGCATTATTATGATATGAGAAATTAACCAAGTCATAAATTCTATCTATATACATTCATCTCTATCCAAAGTAAAAGAAAAACACTAGGCTGAAATCCCGGAATGTAAGTTCTGTTCCTAATTTGCTAGCTCCTATTTATCACGTTTATCTGTAAAGAGCCTGTAAAGCTGTCTCCAGCTTTTCAGTATGTAAGTGTTTGAATGCAGTGTCATCCCTCTGCTATTTTGGAATCAGTATATAATTAAAATTTGGACTTGTTTTGCCTGTTTTTTCCTCTTCAAAACTTACTTTTTATTTACTGACTACTGATTAATGTACTAAATTAAATGGAAAAAGTAGAACATGATTCAAATCTTCCAAGTGTTTAACTGTGGTTGAACAATTTTAAATAGAAAGATCACTTTATGATAGAAGACAGGAATATACTTAACAGTAGTATGAATATACGAAAAAGGAACAGATTAGAAAATAATGAATGCATATTTTATAATTTTTCTGTTAGAGAAGATCACCTAAATGAAAATAAGATTCTAAACATTATTTAAATTAAAAAACAAAGTACAGTTGTCATTAGGGAAAATAAAAATCACTGTATTAAAGTAATTGTAGAGACAATTAAAATTGTACTAACATGATGTGACCCTCTTTTGATAGAGAAGATACTTCACATTATTAAAATATTTCAAGATCATCTTTCAATACTGTATCCTTGAGGGAAAAGTGAACAGAGAGTAAATTTTCTTAATAAGAAATTTATGTTATAAATCAATCCTAAATAAGCCTAGATAACTTGTGTATAGCTTCATCCCCAGTTAAAATTAACCAAGTGTACCTTTTCCTGACTCTTCCAATGATGCCAGCTGCTGCTTTGAATGTAATCCAGAAAGTTAAGTCCTAGGAGATGAGCAAAATAATCAATAGTATACAGGAAAAGAAATCAGGACCTGAAGAATGACTCATACATTTGGGAGATCCCTAAACTCTCCTTTTTCTTCTCCATATTTCTTAGCTTAGATACTTGGATATCCTGATTTGGGGAACTGTGTCTCAACCACTAATAAAAATGCTGCAAGAAAAATTCTCTTTCTTAGGCTAGAAGGCAGACAGGAGGAAGAAAGGATATGGAATGAAACTGATTTAATTGTCTCGACCCTGAGAGAGGCACATCAGCTCCCAGAGTAGTGGCAGCAATACAGGTAGTATCCCTGATGACTGAGCAAGAGAAAATTGAAAATGTAACTGACCAACCTTAGGAATGAAAGGGATGTCAGTATAAGACAAAGGCATTAAAAACATAACAAAAATGCAATTTTATCCCCTCTGCTATTTTAGAGCCAAAATATAATTAAGGATAAAACTTGATTTACTTAGGTTGTTTTTCCAGATTAAAATTTAGTATTTACTAAGTGTAAGTACAGCATTAAGCTATGTGCTGAAAGGGAGAATATAATCCAAATCTTCAAAGGGGTTAACTGAGGTTGAGACATTATTAAATAGCTGGATTATTTCATGAAACAAGACAAGAATATACTGAGGCAAAAAAATTAGTTTATATAATGGAATATATTAAGGAATAATGAATAATAAGTAAATTATAATGAATAATTGTAATAACCTTATAATAACTACATACATACATGTGATGAAATATATGAAATTGAACAATTTCTTGAAGAGCAAATTTAAAAGTCATGATGGGGCCAGGGATTTAGTTCAGCAGCATAAGCACCTGCCTGGCAAGTGCAAGGCTATGAGTTTGACCCTTGGTACAAAAAATTAATTAATTAAATAAAAAGTAAGTAAATAAGAGCCATTGAGCAGATAACAGTAAACTATGGGAGAACATGGAGAAACTGGATTTTATACACTACCAATGGGAATGTAAAATGGTGTCTCATCTTTGGAAAACAGTGACTGTTTTCAAACAGTTAATCATAGGAATTGCTATATGATCCAGCAATTCCATTTCTAAGCTCATACCTTAAAGAAATAGCAACATATGGCAGACAAACAAATAGTGTGTGAATTCTCTTGGAAGCATTAATCATAATAGCTCAAAATGAAAGCAGCCAAAATGGGCATCAAATGATGAATGTATATATAAAATGTGTTCTATCAATAAAATGGAATATAATTTGGCAATAAAAAGAAATGAAGTACTGCAGAACAGATGAACCTTGAAAACATTATGCTAAGTGATAGAAGACAGTCATACACTATGTGTGGTATGATTCCATTGATATAAAATGTCATTTCTTATTAGATAATAGGCAAATATATTAATATAAAAAGTAGAATAGTGGTTTCTTAGAGGAACTATTAAGATCTGGGTGGGGATTTTGAGATGACAGTTAAGGGGTGCAGAGTTTCTTTCTGGAATAATGAAATACTGTCTCTCTCTTTTTTTTTAACTGAAGATCAAATTCATGAACTTGTGCTTTCCAGGCAGATACTTATGCCACTGAGTGAAATTCCCAACCCTACACTCTCAAATTGATTGTGGTGATGGACACATAATTCTGTAGATATATTAAAGATACCATGTGACACATTATAAGTGGATGTATTATGTGTGAATTAATTAGGGCAAAATTGTTGACAAAGTCAATGAAGAAGATAGCATCCTAATGCTTTTATCTGTTAAATAAATTGAATTTGTAGATAGTTTCATTGATTAATTCCATGAACAAAACACATTTAAGTAATAAATAATCTTAGTTATAGTACCCGAAGATTAAAAACATTGAATATATCTCAGTGGTCCTGACATGCCATAATAGTGAAAGCATCAAAAAAAAAACCATAAGAAAAAAAACTGTGCATTAATATTTCTCATGAAGATACATACAAAAATCCACAAAATATTACCAACAATATAAAATAAAAACTTCAAGATCTAGTATAATTTATCCCAAAGATGCAAAAGGAGTACAACATTAGAAAATCAGTTTGGAAACTCACCATCCTAGCAAATTAAAAAGGAAAAATACAATTATCATATAAAAAGGCAGAAAAACTGCTCAAAAATTCACTTTTCATTCATAATAAAAATTCTGTATGAAAGCATTCATTTAATAGTGTAAAAGTTATCAGCAAAACCTATGGTTCATACCATACTTAATAGAAGGATGAATGTGTGCTTTTTTCCAAACATCAGAAATGTGAAATGGACTCTTGTTTCACTATTTCTATTCACCATTGTATTTAGAAGGTCTGGTCAATACAATAAGGGCAAGAAAAAAAAATCAGACTTTTAGATTGGAAAAGAAAAAGTAAACCTACTTGTAGATGACATGTTTAAAAATCCCAGCAATCAACTTTACTTGTATGTATTAGCAAAGGACAAGAAAAATTATAATAAAACAATACCAATTCTCATAGTTTTAGATAATGAAATACTTGGGTGCAGGTATAATAAAAAACTGTTATAAGCTGCAAACTCTAAAATAGTGATATAAGAAATTTAAAAATACCTAAATAAATGGAATGAAGTGTCATGTTCAACTGTTAAAAAATTTTAATCTAGTTAACATGTCAATTATTCTTAAACTGAGCCATAAATTTATTATAATATAAAGTGTTAGATGATTTTTCTAGCTACAGTGAGGCTGATTGTAACAAGACAAGGCAAAGGGACATTATTATTTGAAAAAGAGTAACAAAACTTTAGGACCACTGATTTTAAAGACTTTCTATACGATAGAGATTAATAGTTACAAAAGGGTAGATATATGAAAGCTTAGAGAGAAGACATCAAGAAATGCTTCACAGATGTGCAAGGATAATTCAGTGGAAAAGACTGATCTTTCCAACAAAGGATGCTCTAACAAGTGGACATTCATATGCAAAACTAAAACAAAAGCACTTTAAATTGTGTTTTATATTATTGACAAAATTAACACAATTGGATAATAGTCTTACAGTAAAATGTAATGAATAAAGCTAGACAACACAGATGAAATTTGTGTGTGAATATGAATGTTAGGCACTGATTAATGAGACACCAAGACATGACATAATAGAAAATAAATTGCAATACAGATATCAGAGTAAAAACATCTTCTGTGAATGACACTATTAAGAGAGTAAAAAGACAAGTTATACAGTGTAAAGAATATTTGTGTAACATATCCTAACACCTACAATCCCCCAGTCTTTTGAGAAGTAAAATGTATCTAGACTTCTGTAAGTCTCAAAACTCAGAAGTAAGAAAAGATAGCCTGCTCTGCTCTGTGTCTCTGTGCTGGTGCCATGTGGTTTTTAAGGACTAGGGGAGAACATTCATGGAAGATTTATAATGTAACAAAGGTAGTGCCACCTAATTTGCTTTTGCTATCATTGTTAATTTCGGTAAAAGCCTCTGAGCATGTTATTTTCATTGTAAAGGCAAAAATATAAGATTGGGGTTAAATCATTTTTCCTAGGGTGATTCAATGAAATGGTGGCTTCCTGAAATAGCAGTTTCCTAGAAATAAAATTAATATGGTACCAAAATTGATCTGCTACCAAAACAGAGGTCGTGGTACTCAATAACAAGCACAGAACTAGTTGTTATATTTATTTTTAAAATTTATACGCTAATTAACCAAATGTACTTTATTATGACTCCTTATAAATTCTACATCAGAATCAAGATTTTACAATATATATTCGAGCCTAGCCTGGCTGAATATTTATTTTTTTGGAAGAAATATGAAATTTCATAGAAAAATAAAGGAAATGTTTATATGTTTTTAAAAAATGTTTTCTAGTAAAAGACGTGTTGCGTTAGTATCTCATAATATTTCCTCTTACTTCAAAAAATACCTATCTCCTCATTCTTGCCATTTTCTGAAGCAGTTCTGAATGTCCTTTTTATAACTTGTGATAAAACATCTGGAGAATGCTGCTGTTGGGTATCATCCAACAGAAATGCAGACTCATAAAAACACTATGATACAACTTCACCTACCTTATTCACCAGATTGTTCCTGTGCAACTCCTGGCTCTTCTTCAAATGCAAAATCGCTGTGAAGGGTAAATCTTCTTAGTCAATTTACAACACTGAGGTAACCATGAGAGTATGGAATTGTGCTCAGAGTAAGTGGAAGATTATGAAGGGTTATTAATGGCTATGGGTCATTTACTATATTAATTTTTAAAAATTAAAACATTCATCACATATTTTGATAACTCCTTGAACAAGTTATAAATGTCTGAAGCTATTTTTCTGGTAATTTCAGGTTGGGAATTGCTAGTATACATTATGCTAGTCTTTAAATTCTAGCACACTAGAACTAACATTGTTAGAAATTATGCTTCTTTGTTTCAGTGCTCTTTCAATTAATGAATACTGAACACTTACAGTGTGTCAGGTAATTTGTGCACTGGGCACTGAGATGCCATTATGCGCAGTCTATTGTACAGCCTGAGGAGCTTGCAGCAGAGACAACCTGCAATGACTATGCAGACTGGTGAGTACTTAAGATTGAATGAAATCAGATCTAGAGTGACTTCTCAGACACATGGCATATGCATCTGAATCCAAAAAGACTGAGATCATCACCCAAGTGAAGAGAATGGGGAAAAGGAAGACTTTTCTATGATTCACTTTTTTGGAAACAATGACCTCACATCAGTTACCTCTAACTATAATGCTAAAAACATTTAACATGCAGATAACTTACCCTCAAACTTAAGTGCAAAGATTATTTCAATATAGGCTATTAACTACCTGTGGATACATTTTTAGTAGTACAAGTTTGGAACAGTGTGCTTTATTATTCAGAAGGCAGTGGGACTTTGTATCTTAGTGCTATTTCAGGAGCCAGCACCAGTTTCTTTTTTAGAAATTGACTACCAAGGGAATCTTTTTATTTTTTTAAAATGTGCACAGCATTTTTACTAATGTTGTAGATGCTCCTATATGATTTCTTTACAACTCACATATTTTAGGCCTTTTATTTCTTATTCTGCTTTTACTCTTTTCCCAACTGTATAGCAAAACAAAACAAAAGGGCTCTTCAAGTATTCTCTTAAAATCAGCTTTCGTCTCCTGAGACTTACCTCAGTGATCTTTTTTCCCTGTTACAGAAACTCTGAGTTGATTCATCTCTAGATATCTCTCTCCTCTCCTCTCCTCTCCTCTCCTCTCCTCTC
>PVLA01014943.1:0-20401 GCA_004027455.1 Hydrochoerus hydrochaeris
TATTTCATTTCACCATACTACTTCTATTCACCTATTCCCTTTTAATTTTCTGCAAAAATACTGACTGCAAAAACAGCAGCTTAAAGTACAGCTTTATTCTCTCACACTGTTTTAGTTAGTGAAGAATGTAGGAGTGGTTCAAATTGCTTGAGAAAGGTTTGATCGAAATTTCTTTTTGAACTGTACGCTTGTCTGCCAGGGTTACAGTCATCCAAAGGCTTCACCTGTGGCTCTCAGCATGAACCACTCACTGGCTGGGAGTTAATTTTGCTGGCTATTGGGAAAGAACCTCAGCTCCTCACTCTGTGCACACCTTATTACACTGCTTGAGTGTTCTCACTAGGTGGCGCTTCGCTTCCTCCGGAGCAAATTATACTGAACACAGCCATCAGAAGCCACAAATATCCATACCCCAATTATGAACCCACTGAAAAAGAAATTAGAAAAATAATAACATTTCTAATAGCTTCAAGGAAAATTAAATGCTTAGAAATTAAGCTAACCGAGGAAGTGAAAATTAGCATAATGATATCCATGGAACTATGAAAAAAAAGATAGAAGAGAACATGGCAACATTAGAAAATTAAAAGTTGTTTCCTTTTTCCTGAACAGTCAAACTGAGTTTTTTCAAAATTGCTAGGCTAACAAAGCAGATATAAATAATTTATACAATACCAGTCAAAATACCAACAGCATTCCTCACAAAACTCAGAAAGACAATCCCATAATTTTTATGGAATGAGAGCAGATCTAGAACAGAAATTTTAGTCTTAGTCAATGAAAGCAAATCAGGAAGCATTGCAATCCCAGACTTCAAGATAAAGTGATAAAAATGGCATGTTACTCGCTACAAAAACAGACAACCTGGAACAATGGCATGAAATAGAGGATACAGAAGCTCTGGGCACATCCATTCATCTGATCTTTAAAAATTGGGTGAAAAACATTTGTTGATAGAAAGACAGCCACTTCAACAAATGGCATTGGGAGAAGTGGTTACACACATGGGGAATTTGAATCAAAACTCATATTTCTGACCATGCAGTAAAATAAAATAACAATGGGTCAATAGCATGAGCATTGAAAATGAAGCACTTAATCTGATGGAATACAATGCAGGTACAAAGTATGAATAAGTAGGAGTAAAGACTTTTTGAACAGGGCCTCAGTTGTACCTTAAATAACAACAAGAAACAATAAATGAAATTTTATCAAATCAATGAGTTAATCTGCCCATTTCAGGAAACAATGAAAAGGATGAAAGGACAGTGTATAGAATGGACTTGAGTCCCAAAAGTTAAAACATTTTGAAGAGAAGACTACCCTGGAGATCATTGCACAAAAGAACGTGGGATAATTTTGATTTCAATTTATTTTTTGGAAACATAGAATAATTCATTCTCTACCTATTCATCCTTTTCATGGGTTTTGAGAAACCACAGTCATGAGTCCACAGCGCATGATGAGATCCCACACATCATCAGAGTTGCACTGAGTCGAGAGTTTAAAATTTCAGGAGAATAGGCTTCTATAACTGACATTTTCTGGGGCCTCCACACACGGTGGTCACTATGGACAAGGTGCTTTGTCAGAGCTGCCCAGCGACCTTCATTAGGACTTCGGCCCCCAGTGTGGGACGAGGATCAACCTGCTGCTCTGTCCATAACTGTGTCGTAGTTTTATAGCGCTGGATATCACACACCCAGCGTGCTCTGTGGAGATTCGATTGGTGGTAGAAAAGGTAAAGAAGGATTGTCATGCTGCCTTTAAATATAAATCTAAATAAAACAAAAGGTGGATTTTTATATTTTTCTGAGTCTGTATTTGAGAAATAGTTCTGTTTACAAGATTTTTCTAATTATTTGAGACTTTGCGCTCCATCTGCTTAAATTTTGTAAGTACTAGTAAGTGAGTGAAAGAAACTTGTGCTCATTAATGCAATAACAATGTTAAATTATAAATCTAAACAAAGATATGGAGAAACTAGTAACTTGTTAAGAGTGGATTTATGCACATATCTTCAACTTTCTTGTTCTTGACTTTGGATCTGAGGACTTTCCTTAAATCATACGGTATTTTTCTCATTCACTTTAGCATATCTGAGTAGTTCTAAATGAAACTTGTCTTGTATGATGAGCTTAATATTTTATATATGTGGCAAAATATTGCTGAAAATGATCCATTCAAAACGATAACTGGTTGGGTCAAGCTGATTAAATGGAAAAATGAAAGTGCATTTTGGTTGTCAATAATCGTTGTGGAATAATGGTAAAATTCTTGTGTCAGTTTAACAATTTTCTTTGGACATAATATTTCCTGAGATGCCAGATATAGACACTTGTGCAGTCTTTTCTTAACTGTCTTAGTCTGTTGTATTTCACATGCAATATCTATTTGATAAATTGTTTGTGAAATACGTTTTCACAATTCTTGAATCTAGTCTGGGCAGATCTTTTGTTCTCTGTAATTTGTATTATTTTTCATTCATATTTAGATTACACTTTTGCTTTTTGGATATTAGAAATCTCTGACTTTGTGGTCTACTGGTCCTTGAAAAATAAATTCTTGAGAATTTAGGATGGTCTTGCCCTTCATGAGAGCGATTTTCACTTGGGCATCTCATCTGTAAGACTATCTTACACTGACTTCAAAGTGGACAAATCCTAAACCAGGTATTTTGGGAGAAAGCATCCTTGGAATGTTTGATCTGCTATCTTAAATTTTCAATGATGTCTTGCTTTGTTTTCCGTCCATTTCCCGATTTCTAGAGCCTTGTTTTTAGTTCCTAGCTGTGAGAAGGACAAGTTGCAGTTTCCCTTTGGTTCACAGTTCTGATCCCCAGGTTAAGTCAGGGTCCCATGGATTCAGAGAATGAATTCCCCACCTGCCTCATAGCTGTCCCCCCACACGTGGGTGCTGGAAACTGGATCTCACGTATTTCCTGTTTTCTTTAGTAGCTTCAGGATAAAGATGGCTTTGGATTTCAAAGATTTTTTTTCCAAATTGAGTAAAATATTGGCCTAGAAGGTGCCATATTTTGTGTTTGCCTTTCTTTTCTTCTTCCATCTCATGCCTTAACTCATTCTCCACACATTTCTTCCTCCCTTGCTGCCTTCCTTGTCCTTGTTTTTCTAGCATGCTTTAGTAGTTCACCAGAGTTGTTAATATAGGGTACCTAGCCTGCATTTTCTGTAAAACTAAACCCATTCAAATACATTTTTTAACTTGAAACTAAGACCTTTCATGATGCCACCTAGTGGTTTTACAGTATTAAATCTTCTATATTTCTGGTCATGCAAACACATGGTCTATGATGCTATTTTTGTCTGTCGTTTTAACCAGTTGCTTTCACAGCCCAGTACCCCTGTAGTTTGCTTCCTTATTTGCTGGTTCCTTTGCATAGGTGACTCCCAGCCCAGTCCAGGTCAGAGATTCTATAAAAGAAACCTTTGCAATGAGATCTGAACTGCATCGCACCAGGCAGGACAGCAAGATGGTGACCAAGAACCCAATGCTCCTGTCTCTGCTGCTCTGTGTCTCTGGTGAGAAATTGCAAAGTTCCATCAGCTGAACAGGGTGAAACTTTGTCGAGTTGAAAAATAGGTTTAAGAAGTGTGAAAGAACGACTGTTTCCGATAAGAACACAAATATGTGCTAACTCAGATTAGCATTCGAAAGCATATTTAAGTGTTTAATTGTAACATTTATAGGAGAACAACTTTGTATGTATGTTCATGTATAGAATCACTATTCATTCCTGTTTGCAGGTGTCTGCAGTGACATTGTGATGACCCAGTCTCCGGCCTCCCTGGCAGTGACTCCTGGAGAGAGCGCCACCATCCGCTGCAAGTCCAGCCAGAGTCTTTTACACAGTGGTATTAACAAGAATCTTTTAAACTGGTACCAGCAGAAACCAGGACAATCTCCCAAACTGCTCATCTATGATGCATCCACCCGGGCAACTGGAGTTCCAGACCGGTTCAGTGGCAGCGGGTCTGGCACAGATTTCACTCTCACCATCAGCAGGGTGCAGGCTGAAGATGTGGCAGATTATTACTGTCTACAGGGTATTAGTGTTCCTCCCACAGTGATTCAGCCTCGAACATAAACTTCCTCTCAGTGTCTCCCCAGCTGCCTGCTCACCACTTAGCCCAGGGTTTGAACACTTCCTCCTGCTGCCTGAGAGACTGTGCTGGTGCAAGCTTGAGTTATTTTGCAGAGGTCTGTTGAACATGAAGTGTCTCAGTGTCTCTTAACTTTTTGTAAAGGGAGGGCCATATGGGAAATGCAATAAAGACCTGTCTTAATTTTCTTTTTCCTTTATATTAATTAATAGAAGTTCAGTGGTTTTAGAATATGAAATCCACCACTTTAAAGCTTTTGGGTAGATATGTGGGAAGGAATTACTTGGGCCAATGGGAGAGTCTAGTTCTGCATTTTGAGGAATCTGCAAGCTGACTTTCATAATGGTTATACTAATTTACATCACTAAGAACAGCAGAGAAGGTGTCTTGTTCTCTACAGCCTCACCATTTGTATGGATAGATTTCTAGATAATGCAGGTTTTTTTCTGGAATGTGATGGAATGTCAGTGTTGTCTTGATTTACATTTCCTGCATGAGCAGTGATGTGGAACATTTTCTCATGTAATTATTTGTTGTTGGAGGTTCTTGTCCTAGAAATGTATTTATTTCAGCAGCTTACTTTTGGAATGGGTCACAGCAATATACGCACACCCACATAAGTGGCACACTTTGTGACAGCTAAGTCTTGGGAACAGTCCCTACGCTTATTAGAAAATGAATGCATAAAATAAATGTGATTTTTCTACACAATGGAACAATACTCTGTCATAAATAACCACAAACTTGAGATATATTTGTGTAAACGTGTGCAAACTGAAAATATAATACTGAGTGACACATATCAGACATACTCATTTAAATGTTGAATTATTTCTCTGGGTGTGAGAAAGCCACAGTCAAATTAAGGAGCAAACCAGAGGATAGATTTTGGAAAATAGGAAGAAAGTGTTCAAATGAGAAGGTGCATAAAGGAGAGGCATGGGGATGGAAAAGAAGGGCATAGGGAATAAAAATTTGAAAAAAGAATGGAAGGAAAACAATAGAAATAAAGTTCTGAAAATGGAGAAGGGAAGAAGGATTGAAAGGAAGGGAATGGGTAAAAAAGATGAAGTGCGATATATTAAGTTCAGATACAAATTCCCTAGGATGAATGTGACTATTATGTATGTCAAAAGCTACGAACAAAATTCCTTTACTAAAAAAAAATTTGGGGGCCAGCGATTTAGCTCACCAGCATCAGTGCCTGCCTTTCATGCACCCAGTTGTGAGTTTGATCCCCAGTACCAAAAAAAAGAAAGAGAGAAAAAGCAAGGAAGGAAGGAAGGAAGGAAGGAAGGAAGGAAGGAAGGAAGAAAGAAAGAAAGAAAGAGATAAAGAAAGAGAGAAAGAAAGAAAAGAGGAAAGAAGAAAAAAAGGAAAAGAAAGAATGAAAAAGAGAAAGCAAGAAAGGAAGCAAGGAAGAGAAAGAAAGAAAGAAAGAAAGAAAGAAAGAAAGAAAGAAAGAAAGAAAGAAAGAAAGAAAGAAAGAAAGAGAGAAAATTCCCATTTGGAGCCTCCAGCAGAGAAAGTTTCCCTTGGCTTTCTTGCTGCTTGAAATCTGCTTTCCTTGGCGAGAATCCTTTGTCCTCCAAATACAGAGCCAGCACACTTTCATTTCTCAATCATTTGTTCCTGCTTCAGATCTTCCTTTGCATTTCCCTCACCTGACTTCACAGTCATGATGAGTGTCATTGTGCGTTTAGCTGAGTCTTCTCTCCAGTCTCCTCATCTCTCATGAGTCCACCGAATGCAGTGCCTGGGCAGAGGAAATCGTGAGTCTCCACGGGAATAGTGTACTAAGTAAGTGCAATTATGTAGTCACTTTAAATAGGAACTGAGCACCTACACTGGGGCATAGCAGAAAACAAGATTCTCATTCTTTGCTTATAATGGTTTCCGCCCTTGAAAGCTTCTGATGTTCCAACTGAAGCAAATATGCATAGTGGGCATTGGAAGCAGCAGAGCATTTTCATAAGGAGCAGGCAGCTGTGGGGTGCAGGTGAGTGTGGGGTGAGTGGGAGGCTGATCACATGGGGGCCCTGGGAATTCTCAAGGATGCAGCCTTTGTCTTATAACTTGAATATAGATGTGGACACATAGCTATGACTTACCACATATGGAAACAGGCATTGAAAGATGTAGCTTGTACTAGTTACAGATTTTGTATTGTAAATTTTACCAAAAGAGAAAAAAAACTGAAATCTAGCTGTGAGTTTCTTCGAAGTCAATCAAAAGGGCCAATCATGTATTCTGTAATATACACATTACAATCATATAGTACAAAATTCAACTGAACTGTATCTACAGGTTTTATTAGTATAAGAAATAAAGACATTTTCTATCTTGGGGCACTGCATAGAAGCTGTCAAGTTCTATCTAGGATGATACCTTAAAATATAGTATATAGAAAATACAAACAGAGGATTTATATGCTTCATTCATGTTTTATCACACTAGGGTCCACCTCACGGTCTTGCACTTACAAGATGCGTGCTCTACCACACAGCTGCTTCCCCATTACCCATGTGTGTGTTTCTGTTTTAATTTGTGACTGTGTATGGATAGACACAGGGGGAACCTGAGGTGTGACCTGAGGGTGAGGTGAACTCTGAACACTGCTTGAAGTGGGAGACCAACTAGGAGTTAGCCAATGTACACATTCAGGGTCCTGGAGTCACCTTATTCTTGTGTGCTCGCAAACACTTGGAAGCTGTTTAAGAGCTGAGTGGCCTCCTGCCAGTGCCAGCCCACATGCTGCCCGTTGCCCTTTCAAACACAAACCTAACCATTTTGTGGCTGGCTAGTGTCATCTTCCTGCCAGAATATTTTCTCCCAGTGGGAAGAACCATGCTTGGTGAGGTGAGAGTTTAGCTCAGAGGCAGGATTAAAATCTAAACTGCATGGAGGGAATCTCCTGTGAGCTTAAAATTTGCATTTCCCACCTGAAATGTGGGAATATTACTATCTCTTATAAAATGGCTCTGAGGCATACATAAAATAGCATACACAAATTACTTAGCATTCCTGGTTAGACCCAGTCACATGGGAAACAAATATATACACAGTTGTTGATAGAGTGCTTTTTTTTCATTCAATAAGCAGAATATTCTTTAGTAAGCATCAAAATCAAAATTAAATTATTCCCTTGCCTTAACTCTTCAAAACTTTATCGTTGCACCTGGAAACTCATTCATGACTCTCGGGTTCCTTATGGGACTTGTGTTATTGCCTGCTGTGTTTGAAATCTTGTGGAGAAATTTGTGAATTGTCGGTGCCTGGCTCTGAGGTCAGGCAGTCATGAGAGACAGGGCTGGGTGGAGTTGGGAATGGATTTTTCTTTTTGTGCTCCTTGAGAGACAGACAGCTCTTGAAAAGCCGAAGCAAGCACCCCGCACTGTGTTGCACCCCCAACTAGAGCTGGGATTTCAGGAGTTGAGTTTGCAGGTAGGTACAGAGCCCCACACTCCCCTTCCTTGCGATCTGTCTTTTTTACTGATTCCCCTCCTCTCATCCCCGTACTCCCTGGGCCTCCTTTCTGGTCTCTGAAGGTGCTCAATTCTTCCTCCCTTACTGCCTTGTGCCTCTTTGCTGCCCAGTCAAGTGCCATCACCTCCTTCACAACAAGTTCAAGTCAAGTCCCATGGTGAGTCTACCCGGTCATAGCCCGAGATGCCCTTTCATTTTAGGAACCTGGGGTTGGGAGAGTGAGGAGTTTAACGGTGAGCTGCAACTGGAAGACCTGTGTCTTCTCCTATGGGTAACAATTTTCACACAAATAGCATTCTCTTCAGAGTGATGACCTAAATCTCTGGTATTTAAATGCCATGAGTGTCCTTGGAGTCCCTGAAAGATGGGCCAGACTAAGGAGATTTCAGTGAGAAATTTACAGTGGGGGTCAAGTTTGAGAATTTGCCTCAAAGTTGTTCATTCATATAAATAATCTTTAATACACAATTTAAAAAATATCAAAATTAAAGCAAAGGCTACACCAGGGTAAAAACGACATTTTTGAAGCAAAAGAAAGTTGTATTATATGAACAACCAACTGTCAGTAGGAGTTGTTTTATTTTATGACAACATAGTATTTAAAATATAATAATATCAATCAAATATACTTATATATATATTATAGTAATAATAATGAAATTATATTCGGTGTATTTTCCTTTGTTTCTGCCACCACATAAAGTCAGAAGTGGGTGTGGAGTGAAAGCAGATTTGTAAGACAGTAACACTTTAAATTGTTCCAAAGAAATAATAGCTGAGATTGGCAAAGTGTGTAAGAAAGAAGGGAAAGCACAACTGTATATAAATATACATATATGTCTGTGTGCCCATATATATACACACAAGTTAGATTATTATACTACTAATCTCTATTAGCTAATCAAAAACATTGTTCTTTCATTGCTTGAACATTTTTAAAATCCTATATGTTATAATCTGAAGAACTCTGAAGATAACAATATGCAATTAATTAAACAGTGTTAAACTTCTATTACTTTGTTTTGAAATTCTGTATCATCCTTGATATTATTTTGGCATTTTAAAATGAAAACAGAAAATGAAATTTTTACAGAGAGTAGTTTTGCATTTTCTCTGACTGGGAAAATGATCAGTATGCACAAATGATGTGTTAAATTTGAAAAGTTACAGTCGCTTGTGAACTAACAAAAGTATAGTATATGTGTGCTGTGTGCAAGGCACTGCTTCACGACATAAAGACAACGAAAGTGATGAATGGATAAACAGTTGATGAAAAGGCAAATAAATGTATTTTCTGCAGGAAATACAACAAAAGGACAGAAGCCGCTCCGGCAGCAGCGCTGTGTGCCATGTGACACGGTCTGCACACCGTGCCTGTCTGAGGTTGGGGGGTAACACCATGTGTTCAAACGAGTGGAGACTTTGAGGATATACGTTGATAATCTTGCACAAAAATATTCTATGGGAATCTGGTTTCCACATGAAGAATGAAAACAATGAGACACAGGGAGTGATAGTTTCATCAGGGTTTTAATACACTGAAATAATCAAGATAATGAAAGATCACAGTGTGGCAGGGAAAATATTTAGAAGTATCCTGAAGTGGACACACCACCTTCTTTGGAACCTGTGTTGGAGAAATCTGGCCTGCAGAGTGCAGTAAGTACCAACTTTATAAAATTAACCTTTCCACTCTTCTTGTGCAGGGAGAACTGTGCTGCTACGAAGGAAAACGTGTTAGGAGCATGCAATATCAAGCAGCCCTCCCAGAAAACTGTCTTTCACTTAGCATGTTAACTTTATAATTGACACTGAAATGATATTCTCCAAGTGGTGGCTTGGCAGTAGGATGGCACATTCTTAGTTCAATTCGCACCCGAGTGGTCTCTCCTTCTCAGTCTCTGGTAGTGGTTTGTGTTCATTTTCTCACTCTTGTGTGTTGGGGTTAGGTGCCAGATTACAACCCAGCTTCAGCTGATTGGAATCATGGCCTCTTGATCTCATTCCACATCCTCGAATTTGTGTCTCTTGCTTAGGTGCCTCCCCTGAACTCCAGAATCACACATATACTTGAGTCAGTGCCAGAGTCTTGTGTGACAACATGACAGGATTCTAATATATTCCACTCTGTTCCTGATTTTTACTGCCCCTAAACTTGCTTTTGTCTGCCTTCTCAATTAAGAAGACAACTTTGCAAATTTTCTGTTGGCTCAGATCTGAAGATATAGCAGGTGTCCTCCATTTTGCTTCTCTGTCTCACATCATGTCCAATATGGCAGAAGAGCTAATCTGTCCCACCTTTACAGTGTAACCATAGTCTGCTCATCTTTCATTATAGCAGCCAATGGGTTAAGGTCCTTGAGATGGGAGCCACATTGTGATTGCATAGAAGTATCAGGGAGTGTTATAATGGGGCTGTATTTACTTTGACAGGTGTTCCAAATGTCAACAATAATATAATAGAGACCAATTATCTGTATAATCAAAATTTTCTTTCTCTGTCCATATTACTTTTTGGAGATAATGGTAGTCTTAGAGCAAGAACTTCAAGAAAAAGAATAAATTGGACTATTGAAATATACCAGCTGTCCTGAGGATTGGCTGTAGTTGGAGAGCACACTGTTTAATTCTAAAACTTTTAGTCTGAAACCTCTTGGTGCCCATAGAACACTTAGAAACAAAAGTCGTTTTGGTCCATAAATCCTAATAAGGTTGTGAGTAATGGTGGATAATAGGAGGCTCACCTTGGCCATAAATACCTTCAGTAGCTGACAGCAATTGCTATATGATGTGTCCTGAGAAAACTCCTGTTCCCTCTTCATGGCATTTATTGTACTGGACTGTAAAGTAATCCAATCATCAAATAAAGCTGCCCTCAAATAGGATGCTCTGTTGGCACTGTTTTTGGAAACAAAAGAAGCTAACTTTAGATGTTAGAGACAAAAACAAAAATTTGTAAAAAGGTATGGAGAAAGAAGAACAGTTGTCCTGGAGATCTCACCGTGAACAGATACCAGTGCTGCACCAACACATTTGAGATGATCCACCTAGGAACAGAAAAAGTTTTTTTAATTTAATTTTATTTATTTCAATTGTGGAGGTTTCAGTGCATGACTCTTGGATTCTTGCGTTTGTCTTTGGAGAGATTGTACATCAAGGAAGGGAGAGAGTGAGTGAACAAGGCTTTGCTCATCTCATGGTTAAAGTTTGAAAAGAAAAAAGGAGGCCAAAGTCTCATAATCTCTTTTGAGAACTCTTCTATTCAAAACTAAAAACCTTCTACGCAAATGCCTACTAAATTTTGTTTCCACATGTATGAAGACAGGTCCTTGTTGAAGATTCCAGATACTATTACTCCTACAAATACGTCAGATATGCTTGGAAAATCTAAGATCTGTGCGTGGTATCACTAAGCATTGAAATGATAGCTCTGAGTTTGTTTAAGGCTTTGATCTTGCTGCCATCAGAAGTCATTTTCTTTACTGCTTTTCTCAAATTAGACTGAGAGAAAACCCATCACCACCACATGATGTGATAGGGGGCAATGTGAAGCCATCAAACTTCACTGACAACCTCTCAGAGTGTCCATTCTATTTCAGTGAACTGTAATAGTTCAGTGAACTGGAAAAGTAATATTTTAAAGTTTTACCTCAATGTGTCATGAAGAAATATGTTAAAATTCACACACACAGAGAATACATGGTAGAAGTCCTTGCTATAAAAAATAGATGAGTTTTACAAGAGAAGCTTTAAACTTCAAAGGCAGCATTGTAAGAGAAAAGTTTCTTCTTTGTGCAATATGTGAGCAAATGAGAGGCCCCATATCAGTGTCTAATGAAATATTTTTACATTTATTTAGGATAGTTTAAAACCTGTTGTGTCTAAACTTTAAACTGAGTGTTGTGGGAAGGTTGAAAGATGCAAAATTAATAGTTGATATATTTGATGTGACCTTAGGACTGCTAATGAAGCTATTTGTGTTCTGGCTGCTATTTTCTCAACTCAAGGCTGTGATAGATGAGGTGCATACATGCTGACATTCAGTCTACCCATCACTGAGATGGGAAAGTTAGAGGAGAGGTCTTCCTTGGAACTTTAGATCACTAGCATGATCAGCAAAATGTGTGTGACCTCATGGATACAAACACTGAGTGTTCAGATTCCCAGTGATGTAATTTTCACTCTGTTTTCCTGCATAAGGCCTGCAAGATGATTGTGTGAGCCTACAAACAGATTCAACCGTAAAAATCACCTTTGAAAATGTCTTCTTTTAAGTGTATTTTTATTCAATTTTACATTTAAGTGGTAAGAAAATAAAACACTCATTTCTAATTACTCTCATTTCAGCTTCTTTTATTTATATTTTCCAGGAGGGGTTGTAGCATATGGTTGGCTCAAGTATCATTGCACAGACCTAAAAATTCTTTGCAGCACTGTTCTCCAGAAATGTATTCACCACCAGAGCCAGGCATGTGCTATGCTGCACACAGCCCCTGAACACAGGACACCTGCTATATATTTTGATATAAATTCCAGCAGGTTGGGTGTGGACCACTGGGAGGGCACTGTCCCTGCAGGTGCTGCTGAGAAGGAAGGGACCAGAAGCTGTAATTCTTTGTGTGTTAGTTTTAGCTCAGTCATAGCATTATTTTAAAAATCTCCTTCTAACAAACCAAAAATAAAAAGAAGCAAAGTAAAATCATTCTCTTTATTCCAGCAAAAAACTTATATATGAGCATTTTTATGCCTTAATGAAACTTCAAGGATTTGTCAGTATTTTTAAAGCTTTCTTCTTGACTTACATGATTTTATTGTTATATATTTCACATCAAAGTATATTTTCACTTTGTAATATTGCTGTAGTTTCATGTAACTCTAAGACATCGATGTGTAGGCTAATATTTTACTTTACATTACTATATTCACCAATTTTCGTTGTATTTCTCTGTAAAAATATTGTCTGCAAAAGCACCAATTTGAAGCACAGTTTGATCCTCTCACACGAGTTCTGTGAGTGACGGAGGTGGGAATGGTTCAAGTTGGTTCAGAATGGCTGGAGCTGGGGCAAGAGTTTCTTTGGATTGTAGCCTCAGTGAGTCACAGTCATCCAAAGACATCAATGGTAGCTTTCCAGATGAGCCACGCACTTGTTCGATATTTATTTATTTATTTATTTATTTATTTATTTATTTATTTTTGGTAGCCCTAAGGCTTGGATTATCTCGTGGATAGTGGAGGGTGTGTTTACCAGGTGAGTCAGCCTAGTATGAAGTAAGGAAAAGTTACAGTAAAAACAAATACATATCCTACATTGGCGACCCAGTGGTTGGAGCCATTTACAGTGTGTCTACTGAGTGAGCCTGAGAGACCTAAGGCTCGGCTCCAATTATCCTGGCCCATTGATTAGCACGTTGGAACGTGGAATATTCACGTGTCAGTGGTTGATAGGAAACACCTAACAGGAGGTTCTGACTCATTTAAGGGAGAGCGCTGTAGGCTGCAGTTTGGATAGAGGAAGTGGATTTAACATGGCAGCTTTGAGCGGTGGGGCCACTGCAGAGACCAGCAAAGCGTGGAGGGGCCCAGGCCTTGAGGCGATTCCTGAGAGGAGACAGCACTTCATGTCCTGGTAACAAATTCCAACCTATCATCAGCCTCACAAGGGCCTCTCCACTGGGTAGCCCTTTCCCTTGCACACGATGGTTTTCTCCTCTGTTTTGCGCCCCTCCACTCGCAAACTATCTATCATTGAATCGACCTAATAGACTGTGGAAACCTGTGCAAATGCAACTGAGCAACAAAATCGTGGCATCATTATTCTGCAAAACACTCCCCGCTCCCATTGCTCTAATTACACCGCCACCCAACACTTTGAAGTTTGCCCACTTTCAGACTCCTCCTTGCCACTTCCAGGCAGGGAGATGACAAGAAAAGCAGATGCTGAGCCTAGGGCAGCGGCCGCAGGTGTCCGCAGCCTCGCAGAACTGTTCTGATCCACACGGAGCTGCTCTGAGAGCGAGGGAGGACCGGCCAGGCTCTGCAAGAGGACCTGCGACCCGCCACGCCGAACTGAGGTTGCAGCGCACAGGACAAAGCTTTATTTTTATTTTTTATTATTTTTCTGAATCTGTATTTGAGAAGTAATCATGTTTATATGATTTTATAGTTGTTTGTAAATTTATTCTGTTTAAATTGAATAAGTAATAGTAAAAGAAAGAAATTTGTTCTGCTTAACACAAGAACAAAGTCAAATTATAGATCTAAACAAAGATGTAGATAAAATGATAACCTGTTAAGACTGGATTTTTGTACACTTATTCATGTTTCGTGTTCTTGACTATGGTTCTGAGGATTTTCCTTAAGCCATTTTTCTCATTCGTGTTTGAGTATCTGTGTAGTTCTAAAGGAAACTTGACTTGGATGATGAGTTTAATATTTCATATATCTGAAAAAATATTGCACAACGTGACCTATTTAAAACAATAAGCAGTCAGACCAAACTGATTAATTGGAAAACCTAAAATACATTTTTGTCGTCAGTATTAGTTCTGATTAAAGGTAAACTTTTTAGATTGGTTTCACAATGTGTGTTGGACATGGTATACCCTGAGTTGCCACTTATATACACTTGCTCAATCTTAACTTTCTTAGTTTCTTGTATTTCACATGCAATATCCATTTGATAAATTGTTAGTGAGATATGTTTCCACAATTTCTGAATCTGATTTTATTTGGCAGAATTTTTGTTCTCTGAAATTTCTATTGTTTTCATGCATGCTTAAATTACACTTTTGCTTTTGGATATCAGAAAGCTCTGAATTAGTGCTCTACTGGCCCTTGAAAAATGAATGGTGAGTTTTATTGAGATTTTAGGATGGTCTTGCTCTTCACGAGAAAGGTTTTGACTTGTGCAGCTCATCCATAAAGCTCTCTTTAACTGATGTCAGTGTGGACAAGTCCTATAGCAGGTATTTCAGGAGAAAATATCCTTGGCAGTTTTGATCTTCTGTCATTAATTTTTTAAGGGATATTGTTTTGGTCTCTGTCCCTTCCTCAGCTTACTTAGAGCCCTGTTGCTAGTCGCTAGCGGTGGGAAGGTCAGGCTGCAGTTGACCTTTGGTTTACACTTCTGATCCTCAGGTTAAATCAACCTACAGGAATCAGAGCATGAATTCTCTGCCTGTCTGTAGCTGTCCACCCACGCGTGGGGGTGGAAACTGGATCACACTTGTTTCCTGTGTTCTTCAGAAGCTTCAGGATAAAGGTGTTGTGGATTGCAGATTAATTTGTTTAAAGAGGATAAAAAGCTGGCCCCAGAAGTGGAATCTTTTTGTGTTTCCCTTTCTTTTCTTCATTCCTTAGCTCATTCTCCACTCATCTCTTCGTCTCCCTCCTGCGTTTTTTGTCCTTTTTCTCCAGCATGTTTTAGTATTTCATCAAAGATGTTAATATGGGGTAGGTAATTTGTGATTTCTATAAAACTAAAAGATATAAATACATTTTTTACTTGAAACAGAGGTCTTTCGAGATGCAATCTAGTGGATGTGTAATATATGATCTTTTACATTGACATCTTTTTTTTTCCTGTCATACAAACACACTTTCTGAGATGGTATTTTTGGCTCTTGGTTTAATCAGTTGCTTTCACAGCCCAGTACCCCTGCAGTTTGCTTCCCTATTTGCTGGTTCATTTGCATAAGTCACTCCCAGCCCTATAAAGCTGCACTCATTCAATAAAAGAAACCTTTGCAATGAGATCTGACCTGCATCAAACCAGACAGGACAGCAGGATGGTGCCCCAGAGCGGAATTCTCCTAGCCCTGTTGCTCTGGGTCTCTGGTGAGAAACCACAAAAATCCACCATCTCCTGAGCATGATGTCTTTGTAGATTTGAAAAATAAGATTAAGAAGCAGGACAGAATGGCTGTCTCTAATAAGAGCACAAATATGTGCTAACTCAAAGTAGCATTTGAAATAATATTTTAAATGCTTAATTGCAACATTTATATGAGAAAATGTTTGTATGTATGTATGTATGTGTGTGTGTGTGAGTGAGTGAGTAGAATCAGTATTCATTCCTGATTGCAGGTGTGTGCAGTGACAATGTGGTGACCCAGTCCCCAGGTTCCCTGTTGGTGTCTGTTGGAGAGAGTGCCACCATGCACTGCAAATCCAGCCAGAGTCTTTTTTCCAGGGCTTACAATGCGAACTACTTATCCTGGTACCAGCAGAAACCAGGACAATCTCCCAAACTGCTCATCCACTATGCATCCACTAGGGCATCTGGGGTCCCAGACCGGTTCAGTGGCAGTGGGTCTGGCACGGATTTCAGTCTCTCCATCAGCAATGTGCAGGCTGCAGATGCCGGGAGTTATTACTGTCAGAATTATGATTCTCTTCCCACAGTGATTCAGCCTCGAACATAAACTTCCTCTCAGGGTCTCTGCAGCTGCTTGGTCCCTATATGGCCCAGGGCTTCAGTACGTCCTTGAGATGCCTGAGAGGCTGTGGCCTGGTCTAACTTTGAATTATTGTGCAGAGCTTAGCAGAAAATAAGGAGTCTCTTTACTCTTTTATTATGGGAATTCTATAGAAATATGGGAAAACACAGTAGGGACCTGCATATTAATTTTCTATTTCTAATGTAGTAATACAAGCTCAGTGGCTTTACAATAAAAAAATTTGATCATTTTAACACTTTGGGGAAGATATGTAGAAAGGAATTACATGAGTCAAAGGGAGCATCTAGTTTGATATTTTGCGGAATCTGCATACAGATTTTCATAGTGGTTACACTAATTTACACTGTTGCAACCAGCAGACAAGGGGTCTTGTTCCCAACAACCTCACCAGCATTTGTTACTGGTTGATTTCTTGATCATTGTATTTTTTTCTGAAGTGTGATGGAATCTCTGTCTTGTATTGATTTGCATTTCTTGAAGGACCAGTGATGCTGAACATTTTCTCATGTACTTGTTTGTTCGTTGTATTTCTTCTCCTAGAAATGTATTTATTTCAGAGGCTTATTTTTGAAATGGATCACAGCAATATATGCACACCCATGTAAGTGGCACACTTTGTGACATCCAAGTTTTGGGAACAGACTATATGCTTATTACAAGATGAATGCATAAAGAAAATGTGGTTTGTTTTTCTATGCACTATAGTAATAATCTGCCATAAAGAAGGATGAACTTGAGTCATATTCGTGTAAACACGTGCAACCTAAGTGCCTAATAACAAGTGAAATATATCAGACATGCAAGTTTAAATATTTCATTATTTCTCTGGGGTGAGAAAGCCACAGTCAAATTAAGGAGCAAACTGGAGGATAGATTTTGGAAAGTAGGAAGCAAATATTCAACTGTGAAGGTGAACAAAGGAGGGGGCATGGGGTTGGAAAAAGGGGACATAGGGATTAAAAAATTTAAAAAAACAGTAGAAAGAGAGCAATAGAAATAAATTTCTGTAAATAGAGAGGGGAAGAAGATCAACAGGAAGAGAATGGGTAAGAAAGGTGAAGTAGAATATATTATGTACAGGTACAAATTCCCTATGATGAATGTGACTATTATGTATGTAAAAAGTTACTGATATAATGCATTACAATAAAGAAATTCCCATTTGGAGCCTCCAGGAGAGAATGTTTTCCCTGGCTTTCTTGCTGCTTGAAGTCTTTTGTTTCCTTGGCAAAATCTTTTTTCTCTAAATTTAGCGGCATCACAATTTTATTTCTCTGACACTTCTTCCAGCCCAACATCTCCCTCTGAAGTTTCCTTCTCTGACTTCAAACTAATGATGACTATAATTTTGCATTTAGCTGTGCCTGACCTCTAGTCCCTCGTCTCACAGGAATCAACCAAGTTCAATGTTTAGGGAGAGGAAAGTTTGAATCTCTATGGGAAAAAAAAGTAAAAATGTAACTGCAATTATATAGTCATTTTAAATAGGAACTGAGCATCTACATTTGGACATAGTGGGAAACAAGATTCTCATACTTTGCATATAATGGTCTGAGTCTCAGACCATTATATGCTGTTTCATACTGAAGGAAATATGCAAACGGGGCATCTGAAGCAGCAGAGCATTTATATTAGGAGCAGGCAGCAGTGGGGTTCAGGTGAGTTTGGGATGAGTGGATGTTAACCACCCAGGGGCTCTGGGAGGTCTCCAGGGTGCTGCCTTTGTCTTATAACTTGAATATGGTTTGGACACAGAGCTATGCTTGGCCTTTGCCAAGCATTATAGAAACAGGCATGCTGGAAGGTGGCTTGTATGGCTTGCAAAGTTTGCCTGGTCAAGTTTACTGAAACCAGAAAAGAAATTTAAAGTTGAACATAAAATCTAGTTCTGAGCTTCTTGGAAGCCAATCATGAGCCAATCATAGATTTTATAATACATGAATTGCAAACATATAGGACAAAATTCAATTTGTAGCTGTGACTAAAGATTCCTTAGAATACAAACTGAGGATACTTTTTCTTGAATCACTAAACAGAAGCTGTTAAGTTTTGGGCTGTGTGATACCTTAAAAAATAAGTATCTAGAGAATAACAACAGAATTGCCATGCTTCATTCCTGTGTTTACAGTGCTAGGCGTTCAATCTTGGGCCTTTTCCATGCTACTGGAGTGCTCTATCCCAGAGCTACATCTCTGTCACCCATCTGCCAATATCTAATATGGTGACTGTGTATGGACAGTCACAGGGGGAGGCTGGCTTGTGGCCTGGGGCTCAGGTGAACTCTCCACACTGCCCACAGAGGGAGATTGCATCCAGGTTAGCCATGGTGATGCCATCAGGGTTCCCCTTAGACTTGTGTACTCACAGACATCTGGAATCAGTCTGAGCTGAGTGGAGTCCTGCCAGTGCCAGCCCACATGCTGCCCTTTCCCCTTCAACCAGAAACCTAAGCATCCTGTAGCTGTGCATGGTGTGTGCTGGCAGGAATATTTTCTCCCAGTGGGAAGAACCTTGTTCTGTCAGATGAGGTTTTTAGGTCAAATACAGAATTAAAATCCTAAGAAGCATCCAGTGAATTTTGTTTGAGTTTAAAGTTTGCATTCCTCACCTGAAATGAAATAGTACTGGCTTTTAGAAAATCTCTGCACAGCATAAACAAAATAGCAAACACAAACTACTTAGCATTGCTCTTCAGATCCAGTCACATGGGAAGAAAATTTATAAATAGGGGTTTAATGTGCACTTCCTTTCACTCAGTGTCAAGAATAATCTTTAAAAAATCAAAATCAAAATTAATTTATTCCATCACCTTAATTTTTCATAGCTCTTGCCTTTCACTTTGAACCTCATTCATGATTCTAGGGCACCTTCTTCTGACTTGTGTCCTTTACTGCTGTGTTTTAGATCTTGAGGAAAAGTGTGAGACATACCAAACTCTTGTCCATATCCATGAAGGGAGAAGAGACAGGGCTGGGTGGACACAGCAATGGGATCTTCTTTTCTTGCTTTTTGTGGGATGGAACTCATCTTGGGCAGGTTTTGCACAGCTTGGCTAAGGACTCTGTCACTGAGCTACACACTAACTCAGATTACAGCGGTCATGAGTTTCCAGGGTTACAGAGCACCTGCCCTGCCTCTTCCTTGCTATCTGCCTTCCTCACCGTGATGCCCCTCCTCCTCTCCTCCTGCTCCCTACGCCTCCTTTCTGATCTCTGAATACGCTGCGTTCTTCCTCCCCTTTTGACCTTGTGCCTCTTTGCTGCCCAAACAGGTGCCATCACTCATGCACATCAAGCTCCAGTTAAATCCCCATGATGACGCTGTCACTGGCCACAGCCTGAGATGCTCTCTCTTCTTAGAGACCTGGGATTTTGAGCATGAGCAATCCAGGGATGAGTTGTAGCTCAAAGCCCTGCACATTCACCTATGGGTTATAGTTTTCATAGGACCATGTTTTTTGAGATCAGTGGCCTAAATCTCAGATATCAGAAAACATACATGTGCTTGGAGTCCCTGCAACAGGGATCAGAGTAAAGTGAAGTGAGTGAGACATTTACCTTGGGGATAAAGTTTTAAACTTGCCTTTTCATCTAACGAGACATCTTTGCAAATTTTCTCATGGTTCAGATCTAAATGTATACGATTTGCCTTTGGTTTCTAACCTCATGACCAATATGACAGAAAAGCTTATTTCTTCTGCCTGTGCAATATATCCACATACTACCCATCTTTCCTTACAATGGCCAATGGGTAAGCTCATCCAGATGCAAGGCACATTGTGATTGGACCAAAGTGTCAGGGAATCTTAAAGAAGATTCTTTACATTTACTTTGAAAGTTGTGCTAAAAGTCAACAATCATGTGATAGATATCAGCCATCCTTATGATCACACTTTTCATTCTTTGTCTGCATTTATTTTTGGAGATAATGGTCATCTTGGAGGAAGGTCTTGAACGAAATTGAGAAAGTGACTATTGAAATTTCTAGCTGTCATGAGGGTTGGCTGGAGGTGGGGAGGTTTCTATTTAGTCTTAAAACTATTAGCTTGCAACTTCTTTTTGCAAGTAGAACAGTTAGAAACAAAGGTCATTGGGAGCATAAATCCTAATGGGTCATGTGTCACTCTTTTCCATGCATGCCTCGTCCTAGTCCATCCACACCTTGTGACAAGGTCCATGGGTGGAAGAAAGCACTTGGAGGAATCGCTTCTCCAGGAAAAGGACGCTGCATGTGGGAATGGGGCACGGGGATCTTGGGATGTTTTGTACTGATAATTGTAATTTGTTTAATTCCTATATATTTATTTCCATGCAATACTCAATGTGAAAA